>JAMQGT020002702.1:0-113508 GCA_024447675.2 Pterophyllum scalare | reverse complement strand
TGACAATATGTAACAAAGCTGCTTTTTGTAACCATATAAATCTCCCTCTGCTGGCCATTTGAAAGAATGCTGGATTGATACTGTGTCTGCATTTCTTCATTTTTTTCAATTCCAGCAGGGAAAACTGCTGAACTTAGGTTCAAGCCCACTGAACCATATCATAGCTGACTTAGCATGAAAGGCTACAAACACACCAAATGTATAAATATACTGGGTTAGTTAGTTAATGCTAGAGGAAGGAAAGTGGAAGTTCCTGCATACTTTAAACATTATATGTTACATACTATATGTTCTGGAATAGCAGTGCTGAATCATTATCAAATTCAAGAAACTGAGAAACAGCACATCACTTGCTCCTGAGCCACTGCTAACGGGAGGAGCCTATCACATCAAGTCTGTGCAAGCAAAGGCTGTTCAAGCTTCATGCTCAATGTTTTAAAATCATGCCATAATGTGTAAGGAATGTCAGTGCTGCTGATGTCTTGACAAGTTACAACATCTAACTTTACAACATCTGATGTTCATCATACTTTACTAAGTTTATTAATCCAACGACCATATATTTTAACAATGCACAGCTTTTGTTGAGCCGGTAGTCTGTAATTATGTGACATCACCACTGAGGATGAGGGTCAAATTAGGTCTGTCCACCCATCACAAATCAGCTTGTCAGCTGGTGTTGTGTTTAGCAAAGTTGACTCACCATTCTCCCACCTGCGCTGTGATTTGTTCATACCTTTCAGCGCTGACATGACTCAACCCCTCATATCATCATCTGCTCTCCCTCCAGGCCTGTTACTGATGGTGGGCCTCATGCTGTACCCTGCTGGTTGGGGTTCAGACAAGGTGATCGACTACTGCGGCAAAGAGGCATCGCCGTTTCGACCATTTCAGTGTTCACTCGGCTGGGCGTTCTACACAGCGATAGGAGGCACGCTGCTGACCTTCTTATGTGCTGTTCTGTCTGCACAGGCTGAAATCGCTACTTCCAGCGATAAGGTTCAGGAGGAGATTGAGGAGGGGAAAAGCCTGATCTGCCTGCTCTGAGCCCTCAGAAACCCTGGGAAGCTGTACAAAATCACCCATGGTGTAATTTCTCTGATGTAGACTGCAACTCGGCGGAGGGAGAGACAGATGTTGCTCTGCGGGTTTTTCCTCATGATTGTCTGGATAAAATCAGCTGATTGTAGAAAGCGTAGAAGCCTCGATAACAGCTTTTTCATTAGGCACGGTGTTCTCTTCTGCTGAAGCCTACCTGATGAGCAAGAGGAAGGGGAGGGGGAAAAAATGCTTTTCCACCTTTTTATAACTTCAGTTTAAAACCTCTGGCAAAGCCACAGAAAGAGGAATGCTTATCCCTGTTTCTGAACAAGTTGACTGTTTATTTTTGCTATTGCCTTAAACAAACCAATGTACTGGAATAGCAGACTGGTCAAAGAAATTGGTTGTGAATAGGTTTTAGGAAGACTGCATTTTTATCATCATTATGCTCATTCATAGGGTTCCACCACTGACCACTGGCAGATTTGTCTGCTCAAACACCCAACAACAGCTTGCATGTGTCCTGTTGTGTGCCAGTGTGTGTGTGTGTGTGTGTGTGTGTGTGTGTGTGTGTGACAGAGGTTAACTCTTGAGGTCTGTTGTGCTCTGATTCTGTGGTTGCAGATCATTGAGACCCTCTTGCTAAGGGATTATATGCTTCAAAGGGAGTTTTTCTGGCTTAACTGATTGTGCAGCTTAATAACTGTCAGAGTGTGTGCAGAAAAGAAAAGAAAAAGTTCTGCCAGATGTTTCACTGTGTGGGCTTTCATGAAGAGATAAAGCAGCGAGATAAAGCAGGTTGCAGTGTAGTTTATCATGAAATACTGTATGACATGGAGAGAGCCATAAACACAGGTTCTGGCTTTATAAAGATGCCCAAAAGGTAAAGATAATGGTTAAAAAAAACAAACAAACAAAAAAATACTCCCACTGGGACATTACACTTCATTCCCACTTTAGTGTGATTTGGACACTTCTGCAAAGATGATAAAAGTGGACCTCCTTCATAGTTAGATTTTTGTAACCCTTTGCATTTTGCACTTGGCCCTTAAATCATTTCACATTGCTACATATTGTATTCATTTATGTTTCGTCCATGCTATATGTCACTGTATATGTTAGGATTCGTGTGGTGCAGTGCTTCTATTCGTTGTAGATGAACGTGCAATAATTCCCCCATAGTGTTGTTTTCTGAGAGTGATAGGACAAAGAGAATGAAAGTGAACTTGTGGTATGGATTTGCATCAAAACGCATTTCAAGTATGTCTGTGATTAAATATGCTGTCTGCTATTTTTGTTACATTAACAAAAGAGTATTAACATAAGTGGAACACTGTATGAGGCTTCATGTATGAGCGGTTGATATATCTGAGGAGAGATAACCTGTGCTTCTTCAGTCAATTTGTTAGAAATGTGTAAAATCTGTTTCTACTTTGCCCAAACTTCCTGATGAAACACTGACATCTACAGATAAAAGGTGGACATTAGTTGTGTAAAAAAACAAAACAAAAAAATCAACAAAAAAACCCAAAGCGGTTTGTGAGGTAAATTTGAGGGGTTATGAGATGATTAACAAGTTTTGTTTTTTTTTACTGGCAAATTTTTAATTTCATATTAAATCCATTTATGTTTAACTTTTCAAGCTCTCTTGAATCTGTTCAACTCTAAGCATCTCGGTATGATACTCTGCAAAGTGTGATGCGTCACATTTTTAAGGTGGTTCTAAAAATCTTTCTTTTTCTTTATATTTCTCCTGGTCTTTCACACACACACCCTTTGCTGTGACCTGCCCTGGAATCACTGTTTTAAAGCGATTCCCATCTGCTTCGAGGTTTGATTTGTTGTATGTTCAGAGATTCTCTTCTGCATCTTATCTTGGTTGTAATGTGCAGTTACAGCCAAGACACGAGAGTTATTGATGCCTTCCTATCGACTTGAAGCAGTATAACATTATCCTCTGACCCCTGCCATCAACAAGGCAGTGGTGCCCAGAGAACGGCCGTTCATTGATATTTTCAGACCACTCTCTGTTAACCCTAGAGATGGCTGTGTGGGAAAATCCCAGCAGATCAGCAGTTTCTGAATAAATCAGAGCAGCCCATCTGGCACCCACAGCCATGCCATGTTAAATTAATCACCTTTTTTCCTTCCATTCTGATGCTCAGTTCAAATTTGAGCAGGTAGTCTTGGTCATTTTTACATGCATAAATGTATAAAGTTGCTGCCATGTGACTGGCTGCATTAACAAGTAGTTGAACAGATGTACCTAATAAAGTGCCCATTGATTGTATGAGGAATTTAAGTAAAATGAGTTCATTAAGATTTTTTTTTCTTTTTAAAAAAATTTGCACAAGAAGTGGATAAAAGTTGTAATTATATAACGACAAGTCCACAAACATTTCTTTCAAATTTTATTTCATGTTAATACCATAAATATACAAAACTCAAACTATTTCACATGCGACAAAGGCCAGACAAGAGTGCATTACTTTTTACACATGATTGATAATGGGGATCAATTTTTCAACTTTACAAAATATACAAGTGTCCCTTTTGGATGATTTTTTTTTTTCAATCCGATTCAGTGAAAGAACTTGGTCAGAGACAGAGTTTTGTGTTAGCAAACTTCAAACATGTTGTCCCGTACTGCTGACCAGCTCATCAAATACTTCAAGAAATTACCCACTGCAGCATGGCTTCATCAAACAACTGATTAAAACTATAGATACATGGGAATCACGTGGGTGTGTGTAAGAAAAAAAATAATACCTCAAAAGTAAAACATGGGAAGGGATTGCATCACAAACAGATTTGAAAACAAATCTTTATGGACATTTGGTAGATTTCTCACAGCTTTTCAGGACACAGAATGACACTTGGAGATTTTTTTTTAACTCTTTCATACCCATCATATACACACATCCTCATACAGCAAGCACTCCTCTTGCACGGTCAAGTTGCAAAGTCACTGAACACCTTTTTTAAAAAAAAAAAAAAAATTTAAATCTAGCTGATGCTATGACTGTATCATTACACAACCACACAAACAAACAAACAAAAAAATCCAAATAAAACAAAATTAAAAACAGCTTAAATTACACCATAAATAAAAACATGTGTTTCTCTTGGGCTAAGTTCAACATAAAACAAGAAATGTGCAATGAACTCCAGAACCAAACCAAAGCAATACTGCCGAGATGTAAGCTTATTCCTTCAGGACAAACCACTGACCCTCAGCTAACTACTTCTGACAGTATTTTGTCCACTACAAAGTTCATGCTATACATTTTTAATAACAGCAGTGCCAGTCATCATCCATCATCTACCAAGCACATCTTCACATAGTCACCACTACTATGAGAGGGCTTAGTACAAAAGAAAACTAAACAAAAGAAACCCACGTCCATGTTTCACATCAGTGACAGTAGTCTGTACAACTTGGTGCTGAATAACACTGTTATTATTGTATATAAATTAGTGTATCATAGTGACATCACCAAAAGTCCAATCTTCTGTTATATTAATGCTTATTTTGGCTATAAAACCTCAAATGCCAGTAATCCGTTACTGACAGAGAAAAGAAAAAGGAGTGTTAGCCTATGTGATGTACATATGCACAGTGTGAGTGTTTTTACAAGTTTATGTTTGCAGGTTAATCTCAGGAAAAAAAATGGTAGTTTCATCACTTTATCCAGGACCGTAGACAGTGATTCTTCTGTGAGAAAAAGGCAGGTCAGATCCCTATGAATGGTATACGTCCTTTTCAACAGGAAATACGACAGCGGGAGGCCACAACCGAGCGCCTCTCAGATTCATAGCAGCGTTAGTTTTTCAGTATGAAGAGCTACAAAAACAAATGAGGGCCACATAGTTTCTGCGTTAATACACACAAAGGAAAAAGCAAGTGTTTCCAGTTTTCTTTCCCCATTTAGTGCACTGAACCATGAAAATTTTAACCGTCGTCTTCAGTCAGGCAGCCACCGGGACATGCAAACAGTCCTCACAGAAAAATGAGGGAAAATAAGTAGGCGGACGTTCACCCAAAACCAGCCACCTGTAGCTGGAAATAAAAGGAAGTGGATAGAATGACTTTGCCAAAGACTTAGCTACCTTGGGTGTGCTAAACATGCATGCTGCTATCATGCTGTCAAATCTACAGATGCTGAACCAGCCCACGTTGTCAATCAAAGTAGCACACAGAGCAGGAATAATTGTTCAACTGGCAGGTGTCATTGGGGGCAGGTCCTTAAATAAGAACATACAGACATATTCCTATTCATATGATTTTTTTTTCCTTTTACCATAGTAAGAATGGTACTTGTCTCACAACAGAAGCACAGATATAGGACAAGGTACAATTTACCTTTCAGAGCTTAATGACCAAGTACTGGATTATTAAAAAGAAATTTAAAAAAAAAAGTCAGAGCCACAATTTTCTTAAAGTGAAGCAGACATTTGCACAGAGGCCCAGCCATTTTCAGTATATGGGCAACAAAACCAAACTATGTGCAAAACACCATGATCAGTTCACTTTTCATTTATCAGGCAGGAAGCTGTTTGGAGGCCATCACCCTCACAAAAATAAGGTATACTAGAACTGTGACCTTTACCTGACCTAAGATCACCTTGAGGGGACAGACGGACAAGGAACGGAGTGCGTAAGTGCATGGGATGAAATCTCACACACTCATAGCACACCTCGAGTCACTTGGTGGATGTTTTGTGGGATGTGAGCAGATAGTCACCTGACTGAAAAGCTAACCAGGTGGATGTAGGAAAGCTGATATATGATTTAAAGTGAAGATGGACAACTCTGGCCACTTGTTGGTTATTTTGCATCACACTTTTTAAGCAAAGTGTGTAGGTGCAGGGCAAACATTCATAAATATCAATTTGATCTGAGGACCAGCAGGGTCAGAGTTGTGCATCTTCATGTTGTCAGTGTTTATGTGTGTGAGTGTATATGTGTTGGTGTGACCACTGAGCATGTGGGCCACACGTCTTTATGGGTGAGCTTTGAAGGCCCCGCGAGCAGCATTGGACGCAGCATTGGCTGCAGCGTTGGCAGCTGCAGTCTGAACGGTCTTGTTAGACATGACCCCAGTTGCAAACTCCTGCTGAGCCTTCTCAAAACTAGCACCAGTGGTGCGATACAGTGCATGCACCTGTGAACAGAAAACAAGAAATGAGTTAAGATCAAATTATTTTGTATAAATCTACCACAAGACCTGCAGCGCAGCATTGCACGATTGATTGGAAAGATGTTTCTCTTCCTGTCCAGTCACACCACTGATTCTCTTTTGCAACAATTCTCCTTTTATTTCTAACACACTTCTAGATTGTCTAGACCTTTGCCTCCTTTCGGTCCACGAAAATCCTCCTAGTCTTCCAAATCGGCAGCCCTCCCGGCAACATCTCTGGACAGTTATTCTAAGCTAATGAAACCAAACCTCCCATTTAAATGAATGGGGAAGGAGCAATAGCTTTAATTTCAGTGGTTACCAGTACATAAAAACAGACTGAATCGTCTTTCAAATTTGATTTGGTGATTTTGCCCAGATTAAGAGTTAAAAAGCTATTTTTCTTTGTGCAAGTTTTATTTCTACTACACATTTACAAAGTCACACGACTTAATGGCCTCAGTTATGTTTAAATCCAGACAGCCGACGTGATCGGTGTCCTTTGCCTCCTCCATACTGTGCTAATGAGTACACTCATCGAAAGGTCGAGGTTGCCATATTTTTTTTAAATGTAAAAAATATTCCTCTCATCATTGGCAAAATTTTATTCGTAATTAAATTTGATACTCAGGTATAAACAATTACTTCTGATATTCAGTTATTCTAAGCTAATGAAACCAAACCTCCCATTTAAATGAATGGGGAAGGAGCCATAGCTTTAATTTCAGTGGTTACCAGCACATAAAATACTGAACTGACTGAATCTATTTTAAATTAAAATACTCACAATAATGCAGAGTGAACCACAAACCCTACGCAAAAGTCACATACACCTATACAATTTAAATGGTTTTCTTCTTTTCCATTTAGTTTTTTAGAGGATGCTATTAGTGTACATAAACTGAATAAAATATATCCAGACTATATATGCCAATATCTGTTTGCATGGAGCTCATCTTTAAATAAAAATATAAAATCATATTTTAGTTTTTAAAAGCCTATAAAATACATTTCTAGTCTTTGTGATCTAGTAATGTCTGAGTGTGACAACATTGGGTATTATCTATTGCAGTGCAATATTGTCACTCCCCAATATTCACACAATCTAACCTTTTACTGATGTTCTTAAAGCAGTTATAATGATGCTGACTTTGTGTTGTGTTACCTTTTTAAACATAATGAGGGAGCCCACAGACAGTGCAGTGAAGAGGGCTGCGATGAGTAACATGATGATCCCTACTGGGATACTGGTGTTCAGACCAGTTAGAGCTGCAATCCAACCGCTGCCAAGACAAAAAAAAGATGACAATGGGAGCTTCAGTATACACTTACAGAGGGCCTGGATCAGTTCAAGCACAAAATACTCACCATGTTCCCCAACCCGTAATGCCAATGGTTTGTAGAACATGAACTCCAAACTGACAGATGTAGACGAAGAAGAAGACAAAGAAGCGAAATGAACTGTCGCTCCTGCAGTGGAAAAAAAAAGAAACCGTAAGAAAGCAATGTGGAGAGAATAAAGTTCAACTATGTCCCTAGTTCATCCTCCATTAAACATTAATTACTTAATCTTTCCTTCATTCTCTCAAAGCCTTTATGCGTGAAATAGTTGAGTGCAGGGTAAGAACGTGGCAAAGTCAAAACTCCCAGTTTCATATTTGGAAAACTATTATCTTTACCTTCATCATCACATAACGGTTGTCCACTGACAAGTGTTTGTCAGAGAAATTACTTTCACAATTCCCAATCTGTAATTGCCATAAGTTAATATATGTATGCTAAAAGAAAGATGGGCAGTTCTTTTGCACATCTGTTAATTTTTATATGAGCTGAGAATTTGTGATGCTTGAGAAATGCTGTTTGTGTTTCTGGGCATCCCGGTTTTCAGTCAGCCTGACTCTTTAAGATTAAATGTCTTTGTGAGTGATTTTTTTTTTCCTGTGATAATATTTGTGAACTGCAAAGAAGTGAGAATTCACTTGTTTAGCAACTTTTCATGGGTACTTTTTTTTTTTAAATCAATGATTAATAAAAATTTACATTTGATATTGATCAGGCAAAAATGATTTTTGAGGACATACCTTCAGGTCCATTATCACCTAGACCTAATGTCCTAATCCTCCTTCCCACTTACACTATTTATTCCAAATATAGCACTGGAACCCACGCCTCCATAAAGACTTGGAAAGAAAGACAGTGTTGTTTTTTTTTTTTAATTTCATTTTAATATTCCATGTTTCAGTTTACCTGAAAGCCCCATAAAGTGGTCTGTACCAGCAGACGAAAGAACAGGGGGTAAAAAGCAGAAACCAGAGCATGGCTAGGCCAAAATCTACACCACGAGATGCATCCACACAGAACCAGGCCAAGCAGCCAAACATGTTCACAAAGAGCGTGCCTGCGTGGACTGAGAAACAAAAATGACAAAGAACTTCAGTGTCACAATAGTAAAAGGACAGTGTAAACCTAAACTGATACTAAGCAACATTTTCAAACCAAATTCTTATGAATGAGAAGATGGTTGATCTTTTTAAGTGAGAAATGTTGGAGATCACTTGGCTTCACTTGTAGACCCACTTGATGTGGGGGGGGAGTGTTGAAGTAAAATAAACAACAATATTGGAGGAAACGCATTTAAAGGTGTGCTAAAGGGTCCACTTACACATCCAAAGGTTGTACATAATCTTTACGGTCTTCTGGAACTCTACGGGAATGTCAACTGCAATATCGTGGTAGAAACATGGGCCAACAGGGAACTTCTCCGGAAGGGGAGGCCAGTTGTTCTTACGCCCTGTGTGGACAAATGAAGCAGTGTTCAGATGTTGAGCCATTTTCATCCTAAGCTAATATATTGTGAAGGATACTAAAGCCAGAAAAATCATAATATGTTGCACTCTACATCACCACCACCACCACTACATATACACCCTATAATAAGTTAATGTGAGTAAGGTATGAGTGATTGACATGAAATGTTTGTTATTTGGAAGTACCCAAGATATAATTAGGAACCTGTGTCAGGAAATCTACACTATTTCTACCTACACTAATAATTATTTGATCCCCTGCAGAATTTGTCAGTTTGCACACTTACAAAGAAATGAACAGTCTCTGATTTTTATGGTAATTAAGGTTTAATGGAGAGAGAGACAGAATAAGCAAAACTCCAGAAAAACACACATAAAAGTTATAAATTGATTTGCATGTCTTTGAGTGAAATAAGTATTTGATCCTGTACAACCCAATTCTGGCTCCTGCAGATTGCCTCTGTGGCTATGTGGTAAACAGACTACAATCAATCAGTCAATCAATTACAGATACTCCCGATCTAAACTCTTTACGTGTATAAAGCACACCTGTCCACAGAATCAGTTTCTTCTATTCCAACTTCTGCTCCACCAAGACCAAAGTATGAAATTACATGTATGTCAACACTAGAAAAAAACTATCTCAACGATATAATATCATTTTATGGGTGCGGGTTCAACAACCTTGTGGGATCTACACAGAAAATCTGTGCAGGGAACCGAAGCGTCGAGTTGCCAAACGGTTGGTTGACATTTTGTCTCTGTCCATAAACTACCATAAAATTAGAGACTGGTAACTTCCTTGTAATGGAGCAAACTTACAAATTCAGCAGGGGAACAAATAATTATATAATAATTATTTTTCCCACTGTATTTGACCCTTTTTTTCATCTGGACAGTTTATGGCAAATTATATTTTGTTACATGACTTACTTTACAGTGACAAAATAATTTCAACCCAAAAGTACAAAATAAAAAAAAACAAAAAAATGAGCTGGTGAGACTCAGTCAAAAGATATACCCTTTTCAATTTTCAATTTTATTTTTTATAGTGCCAAATCACAACAAACAGTTGCCTCAAGGCGTTTTATATTGTATGGTAGAGACCCTACCCAGTATGTCCTTGAATTGCTGGCTGTCTGAGTGGAGTCCAAAAAACGATGTGGGCTTTATAGATAACTGGGAAACTTTCTGGGGAAAACCTGGTCTTGTTAGGAGAGACGGCATCCATCCCACTTTGGATGGAGTAGCTCTTATTTCTAGAAATCTGGCCAAATTTATTAAACCCCCCAAAACGTGACTACCCAGGGTTGAGACCAGGAAGCACAGTTGCAGTTTCAGGCCTGAATTAGACTTCTGCGTCGGTCTCATCTACGTAACAGGAAATCCCCCCTGAACCCTATGCCAGAACCTGACGTGCAGTTCTCGAGAAATGTAACTCAACGTCAGGTTGAAGCAGCCCGCAAGGATTGTGAATACCACATACGGTTCGGATGTGATTTCTGGTTACGTACACAGGTCCCGTAAAGACTCGATGCCTTATACGTCTCTCTGCAGCTTCTCTCCTCCTGCCCCCCCCCCCCAAAACTCCATCCTCAAAGAGATGGTGCCTTTTCCCAGACCACCAAGAAGCAAATCAAAATTCAAAATGAAAAAACAATATAGCATCCTCAACTGCATCAAAGAGTAAAACAGTTAAATGTAGATTATTAAAAATAAGGTATTTCTCTTCTAGGTCTAAGTTTATAATTGACCAATATTCTGCCTCACAGAAACCTGGTTACACCATGGTGAATATGTTAGTTTAAATAAATAAACACCCCCGAGCCACATTAACTGTCAGAATCCTGCAAGCACAGGTTGAGGAGGAGGAGTAGCAGCAATCTACCACTCCAGCTTATCAATTAACGAAAGACCCAGACAAAGTTTTAATTGATTTGAAAGCCTGACTCTTAGCCTTGTCCACCCTAATTGGAAAAATCACAAACCTGTTTTATTTGTTATGCTTTTTATCTGATTTAGTGCTCAGTTCAGATAAAATAATTATAGTGGATAATTTTTAACGTCCATGCAGATGCTGAAAATGACAGCCTCAACACTGTATTTAATCTATTATTAGAGTCAGATGGCTTCTCTCAAAATGTAAAGGAGCCCACCCACCACTTTAACCACACTCTGGATCTTGTCCTGACATATGGCATAGAAACTGAAGACTTAACAAGATTCCCTGGAAGCCCCCTCCTGTCCGATCATTTCTTAATAACATTTACATTTACTTTAATGGATTACACAGCAGTGGGGAATATGTTTTATTACAGTAGGAGTCTTTCTGAAAGTGCTGTAACTAAGTTTAAGGATACAATTCCTTCATTATTATGCTCTTCAGTGCCATGTGCCAACACAGTGCAGAGCGGCTACGTAAACTCTGCTCCCAGAGAGGTAGATTATCTCATCAATAATTTTTACATTCTCACGACTACAAATCTGGATACTGTGGCTCCTCTGAAAAGGAAAGCCTCAAATCAGAAGTGCCTGACTCCGCGGTATAATTCTCAAACGCGCAGCTTAAAACAGATAACCCGTAAGCTGGAGAGGAAAAGGTGTCTTACTAATTTAGAAGATCTTCATTTAGCCTGGAAAAAGAATTTATTGCTCTATAAAAGTCTTGTGCTATACAAGTAAAATATATCTATAAAATTGAATTGAACTGAATTATCCAATCTATAATTTATAAAAAACAACACAATAAAAATTATAATATAACATAAACATGGCACTTATGTCCTTGTATGTTGTTTAGATAGAGGTTTTGGAAGGAAAGACTCTTCTCCCCATGACAGGGGGATTTAAATTAGGTTAAGCACAGTTATATGATTAAAAACAACCCTGCTCAATATTTTTGCTTCTATCATCCATTTGATCACCTGGATGTTTGTTGGCTAAATGTAAAACACGAACTGGAACATTTATTGTTCCATACTTACGTAATATGCTCGGTTAAAATGTTCTTCCCAAATTTAATGTCATGACAGATATGTTAGTGCCGTGGTAAGATGGCGACTTTCCGATCAATACTGTTGCTAATCTAGCTCTAAGTGGGAACAATAATTCAGACTTTGAGGTTAAAGTATGTGAGTGATTCAAATGGGTGATTGATGGACTGACTGACCTCCTGCGGCTCCGTGGGACTGTAATTCTCCTCTCGACGATCAAGCTCTGCGGCTTTCTTCTCCAACTCCTCCTGCCTTCTCCAACAACTCAGCCTGAGCACGCGCTTGGTCCTGAGATCAATAAAAATGCTTAACTTACGATCTAATATCTTACAGATGATATGAAGTCCAATAATGTAAATAATGGAAGGTTTTTTTCAACTCAGAGAAAACTTACATGTTAGTTTAACAAGAGAAAATAAGGGTTTTGATTTTACAGATCAGCTACTGCAGTTCATTCACTTGTCTCTATCAGCTAGTTCTAACCAATTCTAAAGTGGTGCTGTAAGTTGAAAGCTACAGATAGGCAAGGGTGTTAAATAGAACAAGATTATTCAAGACAGTAACATGAAAGGGTAAATGAAAAGGCAGTACCTCATTACGCTGCTGTTGGGCCATCAGAAAACAGATAAGTATATGAAGAAAAAGAGGAAAGTGAACCAAAGATAAAGTGTAGTAAATTATAGTGCTGTTCTAAGTATGTGGACAGTTTCACATTTTTTGCTCCTCTTCTTCAATTTTTATTCCCATTAACATATAGAGCCCAAAGTCTAGGATCCCTGGGAGTCACTAACCATCTTCAGCGCTTCCTTTTTGTAGACAGGAATCTACACAGCTAGTTAACAAGGCAATTCAACAATGCTGCTCTTGTTATTCTGCAACAGAAATACTGGTTAACTAAGCGACCCACCACAGAGAGCAGCACCTCACTCTCGTTCTCCGATGGGAAATTGTAAACAAACAGGTAGAAAATGAGACAGATAGCTGTGCAAACCGGTGTGGTTTGTAGCACTTTAACCTAAAAAATACACACTTGTGTGAGTATATATATGTATAAAATAGCATGCAGGCTGTGTCAGAGTAAATCGACATATAACCATTGACTGGAAGAATGTTTAACCATATTCTGCAAAGAGACATAACTGCTAACATTAGCCACACTTGTCCAACTAATCCAACACTGTGTATAAAATGTGCAGTGCAAAGCGCCACTTATTTCAGCAACATTAAAAATACTATTTGATTTTCAAAGAATCTGATTAACTATTTAAAACAGCTCTTAAATACATATGCAGAATTTCTTTTGACAGTGCTTAACTTCAACTGTTTTCTGAGTCTGAGTTACTTTTAGACTAGCTGACTCCCCTGAGGTTTTTTCTCCCCTTTAATGGATTAGTAAATTAATCTCTCAGAACATCCTCAGACTTTAGTCTACTCTTCAACATGTGGAAAACTTCTCAGTCAAACTAGGATCAGTTCACACTATACCACATATTCCCCCAAAGCACCTTTTAGCCACTTTGGCTCTAAGTTTAGGATCATCCTGTTGCTTCTGTCAGCAATAATATCAACAGTTCCCTTAAACTGAGGTTGATTTTTTTTGCTTCATCAGTCCACAGAAATGATAAAACTTCCAGACCAAATTGATCTGTCTTTTGGATCTTCTGTTATTGAGTCTCCTCAGTGTCCTGACCTGTTCATCAGGTCACGTCTCATATACTTAACAAGACAAACAAGGATTTTGCTATCATCCACACACCTGTGCTCCTTAGCCCACGAGGCTACATTTATATTTTTCTTGCAGAAATCCACTTGTTGACTTTGTCAAGCTAACCACCTCTTTCTGACAGATTTTTGTTTGTTGAGCCTTTTTCTCTTTTATCTTCTTCACCGGTCACGTTCTTTATTCTTCATACTAACAGACAACTCCAACTCGTCAATCTACTCGAAGCTACATGTTAACATTATTGCACACAACTTCCAGAGATATATTTAGTAGCCATGTATTCAATTATTTTTCAACGCTTGCACTTTGGGCACTGTGTGTTTAATGGCCATATAACACACACACACACACACACACACACACACACACACACACAGCTCTTTTTATATTAAGTTTTGCAAAATTCAAAATTTAAACGTATTATGCATTTTTCTTCGATGAACTGAATGTGCTGAAGCAAAGAGAAGAGGGGAAAAAAATGTGCGACTAACAAAATATGTGCAGTTTGAACCGCAGATGATAAGAACATAGGCTGTCAACTTAATCTAGACAAATAAAAGAAAACTAGATGTGATTCACTGTATATGACTGTTTCTGTGTGTATTACTTGAGTCTGTTGCTGTGAGTAAGCCGGTGGCTCTTCTGTGGGCTTCATGATGGCAGGTTGTGTGTTCTGGGAAGGTGCGGGAGTAGATTTGGGGGCACTTCTTGGGGCTGCCTGTAAACCAGCAGAGATTATCTATGTTAATACTTGTGAAACCAGAAGAAAGACACTGAATAAAAAAAGTGTAATTAGGCCACACTCATATTTTGTCACTGAAATCCTCTGTGACTGAGAGGCGGAGGAGGAGAGGAGAAAGAGGGTAAGAGACAAAAATGAGGTCACTGACTCAGAAGCACATAAACGCATGCATGCACACTATTCATCAATGGAGATGCCAGTAAAGCTGACCGTTCTGGCGTCTGTGAAGGGGTTATACTCCTCCAGACCACCAGGAGGGGCAGATCGTGTCACCTGGGTCACCGAAGGATCCTACAGGGCAGAGAGGTCCACACAGGAATTTAGGGGGTAAAACTACAGCTGCAAATCCAAGAGCTTCATTCATTTGATGCTGTTAAGACAGCCTGCAGTGTTCTGAAAACCAAATTCTGAGAAGTTGATAGGTTCACACAAAACAAGATTCTCATGCATCACTTTAATGATGACACTGTACTAATCTTGAGGGCATTTGAAACAGTATAAAGTGGGATTCACAGGGCAGACCACCATGTGCCATGAAAAGCCAACAGGCTGCAGCTTTACACACCTTCATAAACACAACTTCAAGTAAAGGGAGTCACCACTTGCTGAGGTGAAATCCTGCAGACTTCTGGCAGCGTGTGGTCTAATATAAAAGGTAGAATAAACTGCCAGCTGCAGCATAAATGGCTTGTCCCCTTCATTTGCCTAACAACGGAAACAAATACAATGGCAGTACTTCCACAATATTAGTCTACGTGACTGCAAAGGCAGCTAAACGTTTGCTGCACTGTGAAACTATACTCACTGTGATTTGAGCACAAAAACGCATCTGAGGCTAACCAGCCGGTAAGCTTGTCTATCAAGCTAGCAGGGGCCAGCAAATGTTTACAGACGGTGGGCAGAGCTAATGCTACCCAGCATTGACAATATGTGTCTTTGTTCTTAAATGGCTTAAGTAATGCCTTTAAAGACGTTATAAACAGACACCCTCAGCAACAGTGCGGTGCAGCCATGTAACTGTGCGGTACTTCCTCTACAAAACTATCGAGATATTAAATTTGACGATTAGCTCATTCGGCAAGCAGGGATGCTAAAGTGAGACTGGCCTCACTGGGTTTTCAAGCGTATGCTAGCTAGCTAGCCATGTCAGCTACCTGAAAAGGATTGCTGAAATCCGGGTCTGCGAACGGGTTGCTGTCAAAATCGGACATTGTGTAGCCTTTCTAACAACAGCTTCCTGTGTGCGGGAACTCCCCGATTCTCCAGGGAAGGCTCAGATCCTTTGATTTGACTGCTTCTCTCTGCCGCCTGCAGTCTTTTCCGCCTCCTGCCGATGGAGACCCCTTGATTAGCAAGTTAGCCAGTAGCACAAAAATGGCAGGAGAGGAGAGGATGCGTGATTAACAGAACCCTCTACGTCACTGTTTCAGCACCGCGGACAGCCTGATGCCCGGACAGGTGCGGAACCTCTGAGCTCACAGGTGCGGTGCACTACACGAGAGACATCTGGTGTATTGTAAATCTGTATGTGAGTTTTTGAGAGTTAAACATCGATGATTACAGATTCACATGTTGCATTCAGACTCCAGATTTCCAGAGTGCAGTGTGCAAAACATTACATGAGAGTTTATTTATCACAAAGTCCGTGCCAGCTTATTTGATGTCATTTAAGTAAACAGATCTTTATTTTCACTGTATTCAGAACACAAGATCGCTCTGGATCATATTGAAATTATTGGTGCAAATTCTCTGACTAATAATATAAGAAAAGGTTAGATTATAGACCCCACATCACCGATTTCTATACTTTACTGAGTGGAGGATCTGGTTGAATTTGTAAACCTGCTAACACTCTACACTGTCTTAATCAGCAGAGTGAGGTACATCCACTGTTATAGGGTGAGAGGTGGGGTACAAAATTTACCCTGGACAGCTAGTCTGTCATAGAGACAGACAACCATTCACCTCACACCTATGGCCAATTTAGAATCACCATGTCCATGTCTTTGGAATGTGAGATAAAGCCAGAAAACCCAGAAAGAACCCAGGTAGTCCCAGGGAAAGGGCTGAGCCAGCCAGTTGATTTGAACCTATGACCATCTTGTTGTAAGGCAACAGTTCTAACCATTTAAATACTATGCCACTTTTAAAAAAAAATCAACAGGTCACAGGGTCAACATTTTAATTTCTTTTTCACTTTTCTGACAGGTAAAATGTTCAAACTGCAACATTGCTGCTCACCTAATTATCTGTAAATAGTTAATAATTAAGAATGATCTAAAGAATGTACATTTTTGATATTATTTTAAGAGCACCTTACATTCCATTCATTTCTTCTATATTGAATTACATTTTCAGTGAAGGTATGTTGCTTTTAATGCAGTATTTTCAAATGAGTTACTGCTTTTTAGCTCTCAAGATTCTTTTTGTAGCATGTCTGCACCCATACAACAATGCAATAAATTAAGTATTTTTAACCTTTCAGTTGCCAAACAAAGAAATCAACCTAAACCTACAGCTGCTTTTACTTGCTCTTACCATCTCCATTTAAAAATTTAAAACTTTACTACCTCAAAGCACAAGTGGAACAAAAAGGCAAAGCTTCCACACTTGGACTAAAGTTGTCAGGGTTGAGAGGTGCGGTGCAGGAGGGAAGAGGCAGGACCCAAGGGCAGAGCTTCAGGAACACGAGGGTTTAATACACAGGAACCAAAAACACACACAGGAACTCCCCCCTGGGAAGTACACAGGTTAGGGGGGAGAACCGGGGAGACCAGGAAACACAAAGGGACTATGGCAGGGAGAAACCACAACGGAGGAACACGACTGGGGGTAACCACGAAATGACACGACGAGGAACGGAAGAAAACTGAAGGCTTAAGAATACATGAGGGCAATCGGGGCAAGAGGAAACAGCTGGGGAACACAGGTGAAGCAAATCAGAAAAACAACAGGGGGAAGCAAAGTCAAACACGAGACATGGGGAACACAGGACTATCAAAATAAAACAGGAAGGGACAGGACCAGGAAGACGCAGAAACATCAGGGACCAGGGAAACCAGGAAATAAAACAGAAAACACTGGGCCACCGGCCCAGGACCATGACAAAAGTGAAACAAAAAAATATTTTTTTTCTTACATTATCCTTGTGATTATCCAGTAAACTGTAATATTTGAGCTCCTGTAGGTCAAATACCAAAGCAATCTCCTCTACTTGATGATTAAGATGATTACATTAATGATGATAATGATGATGAGGATGGTGATATATGGAAGTGTCTGCTGCGCACTTTGTTGTTTGTGCCTGCGTGAAAGAAGTGGATAGGAAAACCCTAGACTGCCTGTTTCATGATATGTAACAGTGACCTCTTTATCTGGAGCAATTCCAGACAATTTACTGGAAATCATTTTATCTCACTTGGCCACATATAAGAAGTACCAGCCCCCCTTGAGAGCTCCTGTGGTGTATGTGTGTTTTTCCTCACCGGCTTCAAGATTCTGTTATTTGTCAAAAATGCCCACTTGGGGGAGCTACGATCCAAAAGGTCTCTTCAACCCCGGTTTGCAGAATCCTTTCTCATTTTCCATCAATTTATTTTCATTCAAACCAAGGGTGACCATGTGAAGAACATCAGATCAGTTGACAGCCTGTAAATGTGATTTAAACATTTAAGCACCATTTACCCAGATTAAGTTTCAATTGAAGAACAAATGCTATTAGGTTGAAATCTTACAGTATGTTGTAAATGATTGGTGGTTAAAATATTCCCTTTTTACCGTTTGAATTCTGCTGCGCATTTTTAAACAAAGACACCACGTTTCTTTAGTTTTATAGCAGCTTAACACCTAATACCTTTAAATCAAACTAATGGGCTTTTGTTAATAAGCAGCTAAACACCTTTATAGCTGGTTAATGTGCTTCTTTTGCCTTATATACTGTACCTATCTAATGATTGTCTGGATGGACTCTAGATAAACACAAACTGCAAATTCATTACAATTCAACTTTGGCACGCACACACACACACACACACACACACACACACACACACACAAAATGAGCATCGGTTCCTCCCCTAATCTTGTATTAATGGAGCCAATCACAGACTCTATGAATAATCAATGGCCAGTGGTCTGCAACCGCAGTGCTGAGACCTTGAGTGAAACTGAATTTTCCTAATAAGACACACACACACACACACACACACACACACACACACACACACACACACACACACACACAAACACAATCACACACCTCGTGGCCCTAATAAGCTCTAATGCACTGTGAGTTGAAAATACGTCACATGGTTTGTTTGCTATAGAATGTGAAAGATAAACATGCTGTGCTAGTCTGTGCAATGTGTGTGCATGCATGTACTGTATATGTGTGTATGGGGGGGGGGTGAAAATGGGGATCTGCCCGTCCTTGTCCACTTTCTCCTGGTCGTCTAATGCTGCTTTCCATAGGTGACTCTGTGAGGAAACAACCGCTTTGGCTAATAGCTGCTACATTAGTCTCTTAACCAGCTGGTCATGGCCATTTAGAAATGTTCATTAGGTCGCAGACCAGAGTGGATAGGTGAGATAGTTCACTCCCTACTGTTGACTGTAGAAAGACAGAAAAAGAGAGAGAGAGAGAGAGAGAGAGAGAGAGAGAGAGAGAGAGCAAGAGAGAGAGAGCGAGAGAGAGAGAGAGAGAGAGAGAGAGAGAGAGAGGGCGGACAGACGGTGAGGGAAAAACAGAAGCAATTTACTGGCCAACATGACGACCAAGTGTAAAAAGCCACGGATGCAATTATCATCATATTGCTCTGAATAAGAACCTTGTGCATAATTAGATCTCATTAAGGTCTATGAGTGTTATTTTAGGGCTCTGAAAGGTTGGATAAGCAGCACTTGATATTATGGCTTATTAATGCTGCAACATCTGGTGCCATTCTGGCAATAGCTTGACAATGTCTAAAGGGGCTGAAAAAATTCAGTATTCAACTGATGTTATGAATAGATAGTAAAATACAATGCAGGATGTGCTGTGCTTATCTAAATATAGGGATGGAGAACTTCTGTATATAGATATAGGGTATTATAGCTTGATGTATGCTGTGTGTATGCATGCGAGTTTGTTTGTGCTGATGACCAGTCAGAACACATTACACACCGCAGAGGGAAACAGCCCTCTGTCGCCGGAAAAGCGATTGATTCTCCATTTCCATATTAATGAGCAGATTTGTTAAGAGCCTGCAGGAGTGGGAGAAAATAACAGGGTCTTCATAGGGCACGACATTTATAAATAAAGCTGATGCAGAGAAAAATGGAAATTAAACCTTTTAGTTTAATAAATTTGAGGCGTCCGCAGCAAAGCGAGCGATTTGCATTTCCATTTGTGGCCAAATAATGAGAGTGCGGGTCCATGATGAGGCTGCTAGTGCTTCTTTTGGGTCTCAGGCAGTCAGACAATCACTCCAGCGTGCAGCCCTCCACATCAATGTCATTAGCTCAGGCCTGTTAACTCTGCTACTTGCCTTTCTAAGATTATTTGGTGAACTAGAGATTCCTATTGTCGCTTCGAGTGAGGAATAGAAATGCCCTCAAAGTAAAATTCATTTACTTCTATATTTCCAGCATTTCCCAACTTCTATGTGTCTATATATTTTTCCTTAAATATTCAACTTTGTCCATACATGCAGACATCACTTTAAAGTGATATTTTGTTGTTCTAAAACAACCCTGTCAGAAATGGTTTCTTTCTTTCACTCTGCCTCTCTCATAAACACTCGCACCTTGATGCACACCCACACGCGCCTGCACACACACATACACACGCACACACACACACACACACAAAGCATCACTGATTGAATTTATTGGGGAATGGATGTTGACTAGACCACTCCAAGTAGGCTAGATTGTTGTTGTTCCCAGATTGACAGACAGACCCAGAGCGGCTGATTGAAAGTGCCTTTTAGCTTGCTCTCACTGTATATTTGATTTGGCAAAATGGAAGGGGAGTCCAGTCTTTTCCCAGGATGCAAACACAAGTCCCCGTGTTTGTGTGAGAGTATGTGTGTGTTTGTGTATTTATGTGCGCTCTGCGTACATTGACTAGTGGATGCTTTTGTAAATGCTGCATAAAATGTACCCTTTCAGGTATTAATTGAATAATGCAAGCACTCCTCTTGTCAGCCATCAAGTGGGCCACTTTCTCAGTGGCCTGTGCTGTTCTCCTTGCCTGTGAATTGACTAGATTTATCTGTGTTGTTCCAGCCAATGGATGCCATTTGTTCCAAATATTTGACATAAACATGCAAAGAGCAGAGGCGTGCACTCATAAAATAAGCTTCTCAACTGTTGTTTTACAGCCCAAAGGGCTTTCAGCCTATCAAATCATGTGGCGCTCTTGCTGAGCCAACAGCGTGTTAAAGTTCTTTTTCAACCAATGATGTGATGAAAAGGAACAATTCATGCCATAAAAAAGAGGAGAAAGAAGAATGGGAAGAAGGAGGAAAAGAATATGAAGAGAGAGACTGAGTTCTTTGGGTGGTGAGAGTGCACAGCTGGAGGAGAGCTGTGCAGTGTCCTGCTAAATATGCATAGTTATTTTCCATGCCTTTAATGGGACACATCTCATTGAGTGCCTTATGTCTGCTTCCAAACTGTAAAAGATATTTAGCTTCACACCTGCAGGAAATTCCCCGTAATAAAGACAATATTGGCAGACTCTGCTGAATCCTGCTCGTATGCTTTCCTAATGGCAGTCAGAAAGCCTCTGTATTAATGCAGCTTGTAACAAATGAAAATGAAAGTTGCCTTTAAGTTGTATCTTTGCATGAAAATTATATGAAATTGGCAGAGAATAATTAGGATATCCATTTATTTAGCTAGAGAATATAATTTTTTCAAACATAGAAATTCCGCTTAGATTTTTGTCTATATTACACTTATGGATTAGATGTGTGTGTTTGTGTGTGTGTGTGTGTGTGTGTTTGTGTATGTGTATGTGTGTGTGTGTGTGTGTGTGCGTGTGTGTGTGTGTGTGTGTGTGTGTGTGTTGCCAAACAGTGAGGTTCGATGTGCTGATTTAGCACCTCTCTAATTTTCTGCATGGTAATATTTGCCTTAACCTACCTGCCATCTGTTTTTATTATCCAGGTGAATATGTTTGTCTAAGGATATCAATAATCATAAACAAAGCAATGACTCTTTCACCTCTCCCCCTGTGTACTCCTCACAGCACCTCTGCCTCTCACACAAGGCTGCTCTTAGTTCATAATCTGACTGCATGCAGTCTACATATTTCAGTGTGTAATTGGTGAAAATCAAACATTTTCAATCCAGTTTCAGTCGGTGAACACAAATACAGTACATAATTGCACACACATGAATTCAAATACACTGTTCCCGTGGCTCTCATGCCTTGACAGAGTGTGTGCTCTCCTATTACAGACAGTAATTACCGTCAGTCACCCTGTGTGTCCATAACAAGCCAGCATAATGCCCTAATCAGGCCTGGATTAATCTAACCCTCTCTCTAATCACTCTAAAAGTGATTTATATTGTTTTTCCTGTTCGGAACAAATGAAATCTGTAGCCTAAATTAATACTGGCTTTTCATCACTGAGAAGCTAAAAAGCCAGTAACCATCACATTCTTGTCATTAAGACTGCATCTGTGGAGAAATGTACACACACACACACACACACACACACACACACACACACACACACACACACACACACACACACACACATACAGACAGACTCACAGCCATGCACACATATTTAGGTTGGAAAGAAAAATATATAATAGAATATTTCATTAACTAAGCATACTAATAAGATTAGTGTTATGTTGAAAGGCTCTCAGACCCCCACCAAATGGGGTCATCAGAAGAATATCAAAACGTTTTATTGCTGCTGTTTCATATTACGTGTTCTGCTTTGATTTAATAATTGCTATCAGAAAATGGCTGCTGATATATTACACCTCCACTGGACAACTGCATCAAGCTTTTTTAGCAATAACTTTTTGAGATGTAAATTAAGTGCACTGAGTTTATTGGTCAGCCTAATGTATGTAAGCACAGGAATTATTTTGCGCAGTAATAGACATAAAATGTGTTTTTATCCATCTTCCAATTACTCTGATGAAAAATGCTCTATATCATTCTGTACAAGTCATTTGTCAAATTGTATCAACCACAATCTTGCAATTTCTTGGTCTCGAGCTTTCATTTTAGATAGCATGCCTCTTGTTTTGGTCCATGCCTCCTACTTTGTTTCATTTCCATTGTTTAAACAAATCAATTCCAACCCTGACTCACTTCCCACTGTTTTTCATTATGATGAACGAAGGCCGGACACGAATCGTAACAGAACCCTGAAATTTCCTGCTCACTATTCAGTTTGTGCTCAGAATACAAACCAACTCACAAGATGCACATTTAACAAATGCAAATTGTGAGCCAATCTGGTTGAGCTATCTGGGCTCCTGGTTCCATATTCATTTCCTCCACCCCACTGTTCACAAACTCAAGAAACAGTCCTGGGGTTAACCCGAAAGGGATAGGAAATAAAGATCTGACAGTGTCCACTATCTCTCCCTTTTTTTCTTCTCCTTTACCTCTTTCTCTTCCACACCGTCTCTCACCTTTGCTCCTCTCTCCTTCCTCCCTTCTCCCCCTCTCCTCCCCTCAGTCCCCTCTCCCCTGTTCTCTTCATGCTGTGTAATTCTCATCTTACACACTCTGTTGCTCTGGACTATGAATAATGCATGGTGTGTGAGAAATCCTCAATCTCATGCTTGGCTCCCAGTGAGCATTACGGAGCTTGCATCTCTATTACGGAGATGAATAGGAGAGAGGGGAATATCACATAGGATACGGTCTAACTTCATTGTTTGTTTTCAGCATTAGAGCCCCAATCTGGGATTTCGTTTAAGTACATATGAATTATGTATATAAATGTACAAGGGTAGCTTGTTGATGAAAATTAATATTGTCAAAACCTTCATAAATCACCATATTGTCACCACACTCTTCTCCAGTGTCACAAAACAAATAAATATATACAAGAAGAAACTGTGTGCAGCTTCTCAACAAATTTAAAATTCATGTGCATGTATGCTGCTGGCTATTGAAAAAAATAATGTATTTGTCCTAATGAAATTTTATAGAGAACTGCTTTAAAATCCAACAAGTAAAGCTATAAAAAGCAACACCATAACAGTTTCACTGTGGTGTTTTAGTTCTGCTGGGTCTTTGTTTTCCCCCCTCTCTGTTTGATTTGATTTTATGGAAATGATAAGATGGCAGGGAACAGCAGGGAAAATGCATTTCTAAATACAAGAGATTTGCTGGATGTGTGTCCACAAGAATCTCTCTCTGTCTCTCTGTTGCAGTTTGTTTACAGCTGAAATAAATGCGGAAAATACAACGAGATCCGGTTAGTGCTCTCAGAGAAAAAAAAAAGGCTCTAACAAGACTTAACACTTCAATAATGTGTCAGGTAAAACTCTTTTATGTCGCGGTCTTATCTCGCTCGCGACTGCTTGAACCCTTCCGCAGATTTTATGGGAAGTATAAACCCACTGAAGTGGTAGTGTTTTACCACACATGATGTGAACTTTCAACATTTCCAGCAGTTTTACAAGCTTTTTTGGACACTTTTCTCCAGTCTGTTGTCAGTCTTTTTAAATAATTTACTTAACACTGAGGAGAGCCTTATACCAGATGCTAAACTGTTTGAAAAAAAGAATGAAAAACATTTGGTTCAGTCTAACAGCCTTCCTGCTTCTCAGATACTCTTATGTATACCTTATATGCGTGTCGTGCTGTGTGTGCATGTGTGTGTGCGTGTGTGTGTATGTGTGTGCAAGTCACACAACCTATGTTTTATGGGGTGTGTACATGTGATAAAAGCACTCAAGAGTTAAAGTGCTTTTCTACCATGCTCAAAGCCATGTGTCAGCACTAGACCACTAAATCCACACAATTCCCTCGAACAGTTTCCCTTCCTCTGATAGTCTATCATTCCTTTGTTTCAGGTGGCTGGCCACTGTGGCTGACAGGGCCAAGTCCTTGAGGAGATCATGTGTCTGTGGAAAGTACAGGACAAGCACTGATGTTTGAGCTTTCAAACCACTGTCCCTGATGTTGCCTATTTCCCTCTGCCTTCGCTGCATTTTACGTGCAATGTCTCTATGACAGAGGTCCGTGGCTTGGCACATAAATGTGATTCATGATTTTGCATTGTTAGAGTCCTCTGAGGTGTTGTATACAGTGGAGGAGATAATGCACTATCTGCGTTATCCATTTGAATGGTTATACGCGCAATTCTTTCTCTTTCTTCTGGTGATCTTTATATTTCAACTATCTTTTTGTCTTCCATCTTTATGTTCTGCTTTATCTAGTATTGTACATCATTTGTAGGGATAGAGAGTGTTATGAATAAAAACCTCCCTATTATTCCATAGAGCTGAAATCTTACAGAAATATGCCTCCCATTTGTGTAGACATGGCTTACTCTTCTGTCTTTTTCATACCCGTTTTGGATGAACCCCTGATGAATCACGCTAATGACCTGGGCCCGCTGCTGCAGCACTGCTCTGAAATTAATATCTTAGAAATGGTGATATAGGGCAAATAGATGAGAATAGGAACCCGATATTCACTCTTGGGCACTACGTGCTCAGGCAGAGACACACACATACATGCACTCGCATATACAGCACACAGAGCCTGACAGGCAGGCTATTATCCCCCAGCCTGCGCTGCTGTAATTGGCTATCGCTTTTTACAAATGTGGCTCTGTCTGACTCGCATATCAGCTCCCGTCTCATCAACTGTGCAGGGGTCACCATGTCCGTGCTTGTGTGTGGTGCTGTATGTGTCTGTATACGTGCAAGTATATATGTAGGGGTCACTGGTGTGCCAGTCCCTCTCATGTCTTCATTTCACACACTCATTTATGTCCATGCTAAACGAGCCAATGGATGCTAAGTGTGTCTGTGGCAGGCTCCTCTTTAGCAGCGCCGGAGTATTTAGCCATTAGGGCTGCTAATAGCATCAAGATCATTCTCACACTGGCTAGGTGATGATGAAATATTAGCTTAGCTCAGGGTGCCATTAGTTAGTCTGGGATTGCCTTGGAGGTCAGATTCCTTTTATTTCGCACACACATAGATCAAACCCAGTTATTAACTGAATGCACAGATTAATTTCTTAATTTTATCACTTTGTGAAAAAGCACATTTCAAAGCCTACTGCAGCTTTAATGCAAAGCTTCCCTTTAATTTGCTCTTTAAATTATTAAATGTCTCCTTTTATCTGCTTAGATTGTCCTGATGTACTTTTTATGGACTTTTTATCCTTTATTTGATAGTTGACAGTGTGGAGTGAAAAACTATAGTTAGTGTGTGCGTGTCTGTGTGTGTGTGTGTTGGGGGGGGGGCATAGCTGGAATTATACAGAGGGCATTAATTATTTTATGTGTATATAGAGCTAAGATGAAACTGATGCATGCTGGTGGAACAAATGAAGAAACACATTCTCTTTAGGCTTTTTTTTTGTGCCTTTATAAGTTTTCATTCACAAACTCTTTAGTAAAGGTCTATTTTAAAAATCAAATTTACATTTTCAGAATCATAATTAGTAAGTAAAGTATGGTGAATTATACAGAAGGCATTAATTATGTCAAATTAGGCCACGTAAAATGTCACCTGGAATCCTTTTACCTCTAAGCAGATTACACATGCAGAAGCATCATATGTCTGCTGCCTACAGTAAGATCACCATTATGATATATTTACACATCTAAAGCTTATTAGTATTAATGATCTGCTACAGTTACATCACCACATAACTACTATATACAATGTACACTTTATAATCCATCTTCTTCTACTTATCCAATTCAGAGTCGCAAGGGGCTGGAGACTATCCCAGATGTCATAGGTCGGTCTCGGGGCAGTAACACTAACCACTCACACCTACAGCAAATTTAGAATCACCAATTAACCTAACACCGTGCATGACTTTGGACTATGGGAAAGAGCCAGAGTACTCAGAAAAATCCCACATAGACACAGGGAGAACATTTAAACTCCACACAGAAATGCCCCACACTGGATTCAAACCCAGGACCTTCTTGCTGTGAGGCGCTAACCACTGCACCATCATGCTGCTCTGCATTTTATAATATTTTAAATTATGCATTTTTATTCTTAATGCGTAAACATTTTCTGTCCATTTGAATTACATAAAAAGTGAAATTAATGTGACGCACATTTGTCAGAGTTAAAGATAAATGAAATAAATGTGTTATGGTTCTAACAACCCAGCATGTTTACATGCTGATTTTTATATATTTAATGCACATTGGTTTTATTAGTATTATCACACATTTGCCTATTTATATGACTGATAAATATGCATAACAATATTTGCTTTGTTTAACTATGTAATATACATGGATAAAGACTTTACATGCAATTAAATTACATAATCCCCTAAAGAATGGGTGTAAATATTATCAATTGTAAAATGTGCAGCATTTAAAAATGCTCAGCTCAATAAAAACAAAGTGAAGAGCAGTTATCACACAATCTTAGTATGTGTACAACCTTCACTTAGCCTAGTGTGCCCTGTCAGGAGTGTGACAGGCACAGTAAATGCAACAACTATGTAATACACAGTAAATGTGGTGCTGTTGATATGTTTTTCTCTTGTGTGCGGCACATAACATAGAATTTATTTTATGTATAGATTAATGGACACCAAACACAATTTAACCCTGGGTTAAATGGCTTTCACACAGACTTAATTGTACAATGTGAGATGTTTTATGATGTATGAAAAGAGGAGATTAGGGAAGGAGACAATGAAAATGACTGACTTGTGTTTGAACTCTCGGCACCAGCGCACCACAGGTTTGGAGTTGTACTTTAAGAAGAGTCCCTAAAGTCACACCATAATTACCTTCCCACTAGGCAGGGCTCTGGAGCTGAAATTACATCACACATAATGGGGTTGATTTAAACCTATATTCGAGAAGCCAACTGCTTGCCTATCATATTCTTGCACCTTGTTAATCCTTAACCAATGAATTAACCCTCATTACCAGCATTGGAATATAGATGAACACTTTCTCTCCCCCATTTTGCTCTGACTCTTCTTCCTTCTATCCCGTTTTTACCCTCCATCTAGCTTTCTGTGATGGAGGACGTCTGGGGTCAGTGATTCTGTCCTGTGTTGCCCCTGATAGTTCTTCCTGCATTCAGATTATTCTGACCTTAGATCAGCCCTGTCGGCTGACCGTTAAACCACTTTAAACCCCAACCTATTCAAAAGCCAGCTGCTCCCCTCAGAGTCAAGATTGCCTCATATCTCTCAGCTTGTTTGTCTATTGGTTTCTGTCTCATATGAACAGAGCGAACAGTGCGACTAAAAGAAGGAGACCATGAGCAAATGCTCTTCACAATGCTTCAATTTCACATGACAAACTAGAGACAGAGAGCTGAGCACTGGTGTGAGATGAGCTTTATGCTCAGGTGTCATTTAAACCTGGCCTCCTCTAGTCTGTAAGTAACATGCCTCAGCTCCACTTTGCACACAGGAGCCACGTGCTCTGAGCAGAGGCCAGTGCTCATGCATGTGACTGTGTGGGTTTTACCCACCTTCCAGGTATTTTTTTTTCTTTTATAAAGCACAGAAATGAGTCCAACCCCAAGAATTTGCTCCTATCGTGAATGGTTGAGCTTGATTTCACTGACTGAGAATCCAATATCTTTTAGGTAAGAATATATTGGATCAAAGATTTATTACCCCAGGAGTAACAGAGCTGTTTTCTAATGATTGTGTTTGATTGACACCCGACACTCGGTTATTGTTCGCTGTGACCAATTTTTCAGATCACCGACAAGAAGCTTCAGATCACAGGAACACCCATGTGGAGATCATTTTGTAATCACATTTGCAGAAGAGATCATATATAAAATGTAAAAGCTCTGAATTTGTGAGTTGTGCTTTCTTCACATAGTTGTGTTGCAACATTTACTCTTTTTGTTTGTTGTTTTTTGTTTTTGTCCATGCATCCTGTGAGAGGCAGTATGCCTGTGCTTGTGCATTCAGATGAACATCCAGTCTTATTGTGTGTGACCTCCGTCTCTCAGGCTGTTTGCTGTCTCGGATAACATTTTGACATTCCAGTCTCCTCTCTCAGACACTGCGATACCTCGGACCGAGGGTGGATGGGGGGCCCAGTGATAAGGCTTCACTCACAATTAGCAGGCAGGAGCAGGGAGGCGAGAGGGGGAAATTGAACTGTCAGGAGAGAGAAGAGGAGAGAGGAGGAGTGGAAGAGAGAAGAGGGTGAGATAGAGGGGAGGGGAGAGGGGGAGGGTGACCCCATCCTACAAAATGGAGCCCGTCATAATTTGTTCATTTGGTGCCCATCAGGCTCTACCTTCCCTCTCTAACACTGCTCTGCTGACCTCCCTCCCTGTGTTTCGCCCTCTCCCACCTCTTCTCTTTTCACGCTCTCTTCTGTTTCACCGTCCTGCTTACCTTCGCTTGTTGTGGCATTTGTCTTATTGGTATTATTGTGCTCACTTTTGCCATCCTCACACTGCAGCTATTAGCAACATTATTCTTATTAAATGCATCAACTGGCTATTTAAGGAAAAATTACCCAGAAGAGGAAAAGAGCTAAGAAGACCAAGGCCTGTGCCTGCCCTGCCTCTCCAGAGGATGCGGTGGATGGTAATGCTAATGTTAAATAAGCAGAGAGGCTTTTAGCAGCTCTGTATTTAAATGTCAAATGCTGATGGGCCCTAATGAGGTAATACTGCTGAGTGCAATTAGCCTGCTAGCTGCAGAAGACTATTCACATCAACAGATGTAGACTCACACACGTACCAGTGTGTATAGTCATATACACAGTGTATGTTGCGTGGAGAAAACAACTGACACTTAAAGTGGAAATAAAGGTTGCTTTTAAAACTTGATCACTGTTAAAATATGTTGATGTAAAGGATATTTTTGGGCGCTGATTAAATTATGAAAGCATAAACCATATTAAAGCTGAATTCCCTGAAATGTAATCATTTCCAAATATTGCTTTTGTTTGTTTTAGCTTGTGTTGCAGGACTTGTAAATGACTAAATAAACATTTTTCTCTCTCTTCTTTTATCTCTATGATGAAACTCAGGGTTTGGGTAAAAAATGCTTCTTTGTAGCTTCCTTATTCTATCAGTGTAGTTTTACCAATTATATGTTTGGGCTAAAGGTTTTACTGAGCAGTTAATAAAGCTTTTCATCTTTTAAAATTTGATCTCTCACTCACACTATGCTGAACAATATTATGTGTGAATTGTTATGTGTCAGCTAAAGTGTGTGTGTGTGTATGTAGGTGTGTGTGTGTGTGTGTGTGTGACAGAGAGGATACAGGTGTTGTTAGCAAGCTCTGAAGGTGACTGCTGGTCTCATCCATCAAACAGGCTTTCCTCAGGCTGATCCCTAATGGATCCCCTCAATCAGAGCCGCTCACTGTCACTCGCAGTGCAACAAAATGAGAAATCAGGCAACTGGTCGCACAGCCAAGGTTGGGAGTCATATAAAGGGGACAAAGTGATAAAGACCAGCTCGTGTCCAGCCTGTTGATTAGTATTGAGTGATCTCAGCCTTCCAGTCGGTCATGACGGAAGCAGGACATCAATCTGGACAAAGCTAGTTCTTCAACAACTATAATTCAGCTGTGCATTCACTATATCCAAACCTGCAAACTGCACTTCATTTCGAAGTGATTTGTTGACTGTGAATTAGTGCATATGTATCAGTCTGTACCTTTTTATTCCAGCTAGTCCTCCAAATTAACTTATTTTAATAAATCAGGATAATTTGATAACAGGCTACAGGATGAATGTGTCAGTGGTTTTGATTTAATCTAGTGCAATGTACAGCTTTAAAGGAAATGATAAATGGACTAAACCCTCTCTGTACGTTAAAAAATACTCTCAGGCTGATGTAGTTACCAAGTTTTAACACACTTCACTTTACTGTAGGCCATTAAAATCTGTGAAGGGAGGACAGATTCAAACAGAGCGTTCACCTTATTCTTCTGTGTCCAGGCTTCCTCTTATGTTAAACGCTGGTTCTGTCTTCTCTTCATGGTGATTTGATTTGAGAAGCTAATATCCTGAAAGCCCCGTCTCACTGTATGTCTCCAGCTACTCAGTCTCCCAACTTTAAAAGCACCAAACCTTTATTATTGAAAAGGCCTGTATTTGGTTTTAGGGTCTAACAAAATTGTGTACCACATTTTCCTCCTTGAACACAGGATGAAAAGGGTTTGAGTGCCATCTGTGCCTAAAATAGATTTATTATACAATATATCTGTGTTTGACTACTAAATAGCCACGAAAGAACAGAAGGTGGTTCATAGGAATATGGATGTACGGTGAAGTAATCACGCTAAAAGCTCTCAAAACTATTCACTTCCTGTCCCAGTAGTCTTGGTCTCTACAAACCATACAGCAGTTTCAGACACTGTAAATGGTCTGCAAACTGTTTGTTCAGACACCCAAGGCTGGATAAACAACTAAGCAAAGCTGACAAATGCCCTTTGGCTTGGAGTCACTTAGCAAAGTGTATATTTGCAGGGGAAAATTAACTGAAAAAATAAATATTAAAATGAAAGGAAAGATACTAGTTATTTACTGCATTCTTGGAATATATTGTTGTTATGAGCAGCCTGATATGCCTAATGCAGCCGACTGACTGCCTATTCCACGCCACCGTGGTGCATGGTGGAAACATTGTGAGATTTATTGAAACTTTTTTTTTTAAACAAGTTGGGCTTGTTTACATGTGCTTCTCATGTACACTTTTAATTCTGAAATGTAAAGTGTATTTAAAATTAGAATGGTCTTTATTTCCACACACAATTTCAAACTTGTCAGATAAACATGAAAAGGTAATTTGAAATGGTTTTTTTTTAAGTGATCCCGTGGTGTCTATTTTTGAAGAACACCATAGGAGAGAGAGAAAATGGCTACATGTCATGTTTTTGTCTTGTTTGCTTTGTGATTTAAAATAACTAATAGTGGTAGTAAGTCATATCCATTCCATTCATTCTTATTGCAGACAGATACTCGCCTGTTGACATGCACGCTGATATTAATTTTGGTAGCAATATTGATCTGGAGGCCTGCACACAGTCATACATACAGCTGTCTGATGGTGGGCTTACCAATCACCATAAGTCAGTGTCAACCTGGGAACACCAGGGGTGGTGTGGGCACCCATCAGAAATTAATCAGAGAGATTTAATGCAGCCTTTGTCTCTGCAATTCCAGGACTTTATGCAATCCTCACATATATACACAATCTTCATATAGCAGCATGTGGTTTAGCTAGAAAATGATTCCAAGAAAAATCTAACAAGTACTGAGTTTTTTTTTTTACTGGGATCAGATTTGGCCAAAACATCTTAAGGTTTCAGAAATGTGCTAAATAAACTATTCTAGTGTTCTGACACTACTCTAATTACTGAAAATGTGGAAGTTACTGCACCAGCAGTTACATCGATTGATTAAGAAGACAGCTCCTTTACATCTGTTAATAAAGTTTTCCTACTTCCATGCTCCTTCTTTGTTTTACCCTCCACGTTCTCGTTCTGCCTCTTAGTCTAAGAAAAGCTCCTTGGCTACATTCCATGATTATCATACAGATAGGATCATATCCCATTGATTTTATGCAGATGATCACCTTTCTGTGTATGCAGGGCTGATGGTGGTAGTAATTTACAGAAGAAAATCAATTACCCTTCTCGTCTGCAGGAGTAATTGTTTATTATTTTCCTATTAGACAAACTGTGTTGATCAATGTTATGGAAAGATTGGCCATGAATATTATCAACATAAATAGATTTGCCTTCGACATTAGTACTAGTTTTCCTTTAATGACCTGTACAATGTCAAACCAATGCCACAAGCTGAGATTTAACCACTATGTGATGGATTGATGTGTATAAGCCTGTGTATGCAGTGTGCACTCACTTTCTCTGTTTCTAGTTTCTAAATAAGTCTCACCTTTTAAAAGGTTTTTATTGTATTTTCCAAAACCCTTTGTAGGCCTTGAATTATCCTCTAAGCTGAGATACATTGTGTTAGCTGTGGAGGTTCAACAATATGATGAAACAATTACATACAAGATAGCACAGTATCTTGAATTGACAATGCTATTGGTTCACAAATCTGGTGTTGATGCGAATAGTCATTGGTTCCCTTGGCCCTGTCCACAGGCTCTCTGCCTGTATACGTGTGGATTGATCTAGATGCAAACTAATCACTATTACTCACTGAAGTAATTGGCCCAGCCCAGATCACAGAGTAGCAAATGATCGACTGGTCCAGGGATCAATTCTTTGATCAGAGGAGGTGGGAGCAGAAAGAAGGGATGCAGAGGAAGGAGGAGGAATGTTTTCTAATGTGGCAGATCAATCTGGCCGAGCGGCACAGTTTCTGGGTGTGTTCTAGCCTACCTATTACATTCCAAAATGGTGACCATGTTAGCTTTGCTGTTAAACTACATTTCTTCAGCTGCTGTGTGCGGTTGCATGAAGAATTCAGAAGAGGCTGATGATTGCTACAAATTCTTACACATTTCCCCTTCCCTTCAGAGTCACAAGTCTATCCCAGAATGCACGGCGACACCTTATACAACTTACCAATCTATCTCTCAGGTTGAGCACAGACAGGCCAGCACAAATGTCATAGTTTAAGGCAGTTCAAAAGTTAAATCACTATCTAGGAAACTGAAGATACTGAACACGTGTGTATCAAACACATAGTATTAAAGTAACCGGGAGTGGGTAACAGTGACCGAGCTGATTGGTGTTTCTCCATATTTATTGTTCTCAGCCACCTGTAACTGCTTCCAAGCTGATGTTTGTAAAAAGGGGTATTTTTTGAAAAGATACAAGACCCAAATAATTTAATATAAAATTAAAATTCACATCAATTAATTTTATTAATAAAATATTAGTTGAGATGGTCATGACAGGCATAAGTTCCTTTTTTATGTACTTACATAAACAAAATCATAAGGAGATTAATAAAAAAAAAAGACAATTAAAAATAAAGCAATTATTAACCTCATCCCAGTGTAAGACCTCTGGTTGAGAACACCATTTAAAATACCTCACCTTATATTCAGATTGTATGGATTATGCCATTTTGTCTAAGGAGTACTTTACAATCTGTTCAGCCTACAACACTGTGTTTACAGAGCTGGTCAGAGAGTCACCTCTGTCAGATTTTCTAAGAGTAGTTTTCATTTTTTAATTTAAGAGAATGTATGAATTCCAAAGATAAAGACCGTTATAGCCTGATTTTGTCTGCATCTCCTGTGAGTTATAACTAAATAGTGCAGTGAAAACAAACAAACATGCAGAAAGCAGGAATGAAATGTAGTTCCTTTGCTGCTATGACATGAGATTGCCGGTGACTGAACAACTTTGATAACACAAAACACCGGGATAACTCTCCTAACATTTGGCCTCAGTTGCTGCATTCCCCTGATCCACCTATTTCATGGACAGAGCAGGTAGTCCTAATATTTCATGTGTTCAGTCTGTTTGCAACCCTTAGCCCCCCACTCTGGCCCCTTGTTTATTCCTCATCCCACAAGAGCCCATTTCTCTTTCATTCGTGCTGGTCCTGCTTTTTAGGAGGTTCCTGCTCGGCCAGACAGAACGCTGAGCACAGTTCCGGAGCGCTGGCCTCTTCTCAACATTCTCATCTCAGCATCCCCCCCGACGCTGCTCCTGCCTCGCTTTCTCCTCTACTCCATCTCCTTTCACTGCCCTTCTCCCCCTTTTCTTTCTTTCCTCTTTCTTATCCTTCTCCCCCTTCCTTTTCTCCTTCCCTCTTTCTTTCTCTCTCACTGTGGTTGTTGATTGGGTGTCTGAGTGCTTGTGGCAGCTGTGTGTTGTGTGTAATAGAGCAGAGAGGCTAGTCTGAATACAGCGATGGGAGAATTTGTTTATGTGAGAGATGACATAGATGGAGACAGGTCTCCAGACGCTGCGGGCTCTCTCTTGCTGTCATCCCGCATTCAGGCCCTGACAGGAGATCTGAGATGGCCAAATATGCTAGACGCTCTCCCCAAATCCCCAAGCTGCATCCCGCAATCCAACCGATGTGTGCTTGTGTTTATTCAGATTTGACAGAATGATTCTGTGTGTGAATGTGTGTGTGTGAAGTGTGCGCATGTGTTTCTAGGATGGCATGGTTGATCAGATTCCCCTGCCACAGGCTTGGTCCAGAGTCCATTACCACTGATCGACAGAGGGGAAAAAGTCTACCAGCTATTCTCTTTTTATCCCATCCCAGTGATCTCTTTCTCTTTCTGATATGTTAAGTCTGTTCAGCGGTGCAAGGATTCAGCATCCATTGCTTCTCTGAGATGCACATCCCGCTTAAACAGCTCATTTAGTATTTTCATTCCCCTCTTTTTGCTGGACTTGTAGTTACATTTGTATCTGATGTTTGCAGCAGTTTGTCCAAGTTAGACTTGTCACTTCAGCCTCACATCTTCAGGGACTCTTTGCTTTGTCTTTTTGTCACCATGATATGTTACAATGTGTTATTTAATTCAAGTGTTTAAATTGAATAACCCTTGCTTTTTGGATCGTACAGGGGTTCCTAGACTCTCCAAAGGACTGTAGCGCAGTAGTACACCGTTTGGTTTGGCACAGCCCTGAGTGTGGCACTCTTCTTCTCAAATGAAGACAAACTAATGTATTGGAATAATATGCTTAGAGGAAAGACTCTAAACCACAATTAATGAAGACTGAACCTGAAGTGGCTCTTTGGCTGTAAGGCTGTTGTTCCCATTAGAATCTATGCTTCCATCAATGCAGCTTGACTAAAACGCAGAGGCTGCATTCTGAGAGCAACCCGAGTCGGCATGTTGTGGCCTTTTAACTACCTTCAGCAATTTGATGCTCCTTAATTATCCAACACTTTCCCCCTTCTGCCTTGCTGCTATCCTTCCGCTCAGCTGTAGAAACGGTACGTTTGCTTACCAGCTCTGCCTTGCCTAAGTGTTCGCCTGCATGTAAATTAATCTTGATTCACTTTCCCCTGCCCTGCTGAGTGCTACAAATTACCCTATAGCAACGAAACAGCACAAGTGAAAAAAGCCAAATCGCTGCACTTGATAGGCTGTTGCTCCTCTGCTTTATGCCATTACATTAGGGCTAGATAATGAATGCTCTCTTGTGAAAAGTAGTGTGTTGTAGGTTTTTAATTCATCATGAATAGGGAATGTTTGTGCATTTCTCTCACTGTTTCTGCCTGTTTGTGTTCCTCCGGAAGAAGCTTTAATAAGGAGGGGTGGGGGGGCTCGCTGGGTAACCACTAGGCGTACATTCACTCACTTGGTCCCCCCCCCCCCACGTCAGCATCCATCATTCCATTTACAGGAGCTTGACAAAATTAGCTGCCTTTGTGCCGTAGTCACTCTAATTGGCTGAGGAAGAGAAACAGGCTTTTGACACAAACACAGGCAACACATTCACTTACCATAGCACTTGTCTCTCTGCGGATGTTAATGTGAAGGAGGTTTAGGTTTTAATTCACCAGAACAGAATTGGCTCCACCTTGAGTGCTTCGTTTTCTGCCCTGACGGCTCTTCACAAATTTCCCTGCCGTCTTTTATTGCTTTTAAACCTCAGTTTTATGGAGGTTTTTTCTGATGGATGTTCACTGTACACTCTACTTGCTTTCTTATGAACGTGTCCCTTTAAGAAGTCACTCTTTGTTCTGTCGTCTTGAACAAAAGTAATTTTTATTTGCTGTGTTTGATCTTAGCATATTAGTCAAATATTTTGCTGCATATGATATAACCTTGACTATTGACAAAGCAAGGACACTCACTGTGGGTATGTTCTTGTGTGTGTATGTGTGTTTGTGTGTCTAAATCAATGACAGTGAATGGGAGGAACCCCTCTACAAACCCTCATCTTTCATCCTGAATAACCGATATCATAAACAGACGCTACTCATCAATCTCACCTGTGTTCCCGATACAAAGATGGGAGGCAGGCCTATTTCCCTCTCTTTCTGCAGACCTGATGACATTTAGTAAATTGCTCTGTGTATATTTGTGTATATATCTATATGTGTATATAGATATATACAGTAATTGCACAGAGCATTTTGTTTATGAGTGTGTGTTTAGGTGAGTGCAATGTGCGTGTTTGCCCTTGGCAACACTTGTGGAAACTTGATATTGTCTCTTTGTATTTCAGTATTATCGCAGATCAGTTTAAGTTGAGTGGACAGTTTTGGTAAGTGAGCTTTGCCTTTTTATTGGTTGTGTTGGAAACCCTGCAGCTCTGCAACTGTCCACAGAGGGGCAGTGCAGCAATTTGCAGCTGCTGTGGACCAGGAGAGAAAATAAAATAAAAGTGAGGATAAATCAGCAAAACCAGCACACATGAAGAAGAGGTAAAGATTGAATTATGTTTAATGATGTCATTTGGAGAGGAGTGTGCTATATTATAACAAATGATAAAAGTGTGTTTTAATGAGTAGTCATAAAGACTCAGTAGACAGTCTTATTCAATGGGCCTCTTAGCTTGCAAGGTTTCCTCAGGGTTGAAAAAGATCAAAGTGACTTTGGGACAATTATTGCATGCATGTTTATTATCACTGTCTAATTCCATGTCAAACTGAGTGTGTTGTGAGTGTGTGTGTGTGTGTGTGTGTGTAGCCCAAGGTCACAGTAAACATTGTACATCTCTAGCTTTAGGCAATAGTGATAATGCTTGGATAAATAATAGATGAAGTATATAAATCTATCACCGGACCAAGGCTGATAAAGACATTTATCCCTCTGAAAGGGGGATTACCAAACAGACACACTGTGTGTCTGAGTGCATGAATGCATCTATCTGTCTTATACTATGAAGCAGGCAGCAGAGATAGCCTGATTTTAGGAAATCACATGTTTATTAGCACATTTCAAATGCCCACAACATGCCTTGCAACTTTATTAACACTCACCTTTGATGAAACAGAACACGTTTATTTTTCACACACAAAAAAAGAGAGGAAAGTTTGATTGTGATTAAAAGACTCTTTTACTGAAATGTTTCAGGTTTAAATGGTGCTTAATGAAGTGTTTTCGAGCCAACTGTTCCTTTCTGAACTAAAACTAAACAAAGTTCCCACCAACTGCAAAGCAAAGCGTGCCACAACAATTAGTTGGTAACAATTAAATATCATTATGTTATAATTAATCTGCACACAATTCATTAAATACTAATTCCATATGAAAATTGGGGAGAGAAGAATGCCATCAATACGCTGCTTTAATCAGTATGTGATTGACAGCATGCTGAAATGGAAAGTTTCTGAATAGGCTCCCCCCTTGTATATGTGCGTGCTCGTCAGTGAGTGCAAAGTGGATCATCTTAAGTGTGTAAAGAAAAACTCCCCTCTGTCTGTTGATGGAAATTATGCTGCCTCCCTGTGGGGTTGCTGCTATGGCCAGGTTGGAGTAGACGGGTGGGAGGCATGATCTTGCTAATTGTTGTACATGAGAGCCTGTTTTGGCTCCTGTGTATGTTCATGAACTGTGAAACTGAATGGAGCCATATGACTACAGGTCACACCCTGAGTGCCGTTGCTAAGATACAGCATCTGAAGCATCATGGAGGGGTGGTACTTGGGTACTCCATCTTCAGCCCCCACAACCCAGATCCTGCTTGCTTCCCCCTGTCCTCCCTATGCCACCTCCCCCTGGGGTTTGGCTGAATGGGCTGGGCTGACAGGGGCTGAATGGTTTGGGGTGACAGGGGGGTGGTGTCCTATTTGTCCCTAAATGCTTCTCTATAGACCCCTGATAATAGACTGGCTGCCTGTTCCCCTCCCCACCTGCCCCACCAAACCTCTGCTGCTTCATCCACCACCTTCACCCACTCGGTCTCTGTCTCCTTGTCTCATTGTCTCCCCCTCTCCCCTCTGTCTCGTTTTCCTCCCTATCATGTCTCCTTCTCTTTCTATCTCTTCCTGTGTCTCTCTTTTCTTTTCTTTTTCTGCTGCTTCAGTTCTTCAGGTATAGCAATGTTGGACTCAGTTATTCACTACTGCTTGTTATATTGCCCACATGCAGTGTACAGGGAGAGGGTCAGTGCCTATTACTCACCTCTCCAGCTCCTCTGCATTGTCCGGCCACTCCAGCTCTGTCGGCGTTACTTGGAGCTTCTTTTGATGCTGCTGGTCTTTCATGTTTTGTTTGGGGACATGGCTGAAGATACCTTTGATGACTGCAGGCCTGTTACTCAAGCTGTATAGTAAATGAGGGGCAAGCAAGGAAGGGTCTTTTAAAAGATTCATCTATGAGATGAAAAAATACACCAATGAAAGTGATGCAAAAAAAAAAAAAAAAACTCGAACCAACAACAACAACAAAAAAATCAACCTACAACGATCAAGTGTCTTCCTGTATTCACCACATAGTCAAAAGGATGGTACACTGAAGAGGTCACCGCCTGCATCTGGATAACCATCTGCTTAGTGAATTGACTGCATCAGTGTGCTTTCACAGAGGGGGAAAAAAATCTGTTTACTAATTTGAATGTGCATCCTTGATTTTGTGTAAGTCTCTATGTATTTCTGCTTATATGTTTGTGTGTATCTATGTGTAAGCTTGCATGCTCGTATTAGGGGTCAGGAGTGAAGATGTTACCCTCTGGTCATTCATCACAAGCATGACACACTCTCCCCTGTGCTCTGGTACGCAGAGGCAATGTTTTATAAAAGAATAACACGTCAGCGGGCACCCACCGGCCATCCATTACCACCCTGTGCAACCTGCAAAGACGTAAAACGGACTCATAGATTTCATGCATTTTCTGGATGCAATCCTTGTGTACATATGGAAAACCACTCACTATCATATATATTTATTCTTCTGTAGGAATTTCAATTGACCTATAAAACCCTGCTGGGGTTGTACTGTCCTGCAAAGACTTCTCTCATATTAGACAAACTTTCACACACACACTACGGCTGCTGTTATACCCTGCACATGGCTCATCACTCATCTTGTTGACAGCTGCTACTATTATTACTACTTTTATGTTTACATTCACAGAAATTCTCAAATTGTCATCATATTTTATAGTGATTAATATAAAAACCAACTGTGGTAAACATTTTGGAAGGCACACTGTATTTAGATATATGGCTCCAAATTGTGGTAAAATATACTCTTGTTCAGCCACAAAAGTAAAACCACTGACAGGTTTACTGAATGACATCGCATGAAAACACAATAAGGGTGTTTTCATGCGATGTCCTGCTGGGAAATCTCGTCACCTGGATGCTACTATATTAGAAAAATACCCTATGAGTGTATTTGTATGGTATATTATTGATTACAAAAATAGTAATCCAACAGAGCAGTTGGGAAAATGCCTACGTGCAAAACAAAGACACAAACATGTTTCAGTCAGACAGCACACAATTGAAATTATTGATTTGTTACATTAACACTGTTACAGCTGGCTTGAACACGGAGAAACACAATGCCAGTTTAGTCTCTAATCAGCATCATTTATTAACAAAATCATGCATTCAATGAGGTGTCCAGTGTGATGGCTGGGCAGCAAGGGAAGGCAAGAGAGCCGCTGTGAGCTGAGGAGCAGGCCGCTGGAATAGGCCCAGCCCATATACTTCGCAGGTGTCCTGTGTCTGTCATCAAAGGCAAACACCTAGAACTTAAAGACGCAATTCACACAGACAAAAGTAGACAATAATAGTAACAATACTTTGTTTAATATTTGTGCATCCCCATAAAAAAACAAAAGGTGTGAAAATGTCCCTTTGGTTGCTTCTTGGCTGGCAGCAGCTTCCAGGCAAATAGCACTCAAGAAAACATGTCTGCCATATAACCTACTCACAAAATGATTATTTAAAGAACAACAATGTTAAAAAACAAACAAATAAACAAATCTTACACATCAGTTAGTAGTGTCTTCATAGTTCAATGGAAAGGTCCCTGATTTGATTCCAGCTGGGGTCACAAATTCCTAGTGGGAATACAACAGGAAGGGCACCCTGCATAATACGCTGCTAAATCAAACATGCTGAGCTACCTGGTGTGGTGACCCTCTGTGACAAGGGAGCAGCAGAAAGTAGCTTTACACATCAGTTAGTGGGGTGGTAGCTGGGTGTAGTTGCCTTTGCACTGAGCCAGGCTAGTCATTTCCAGTCAGTTTAATTAAAATTCATTTTTATTTATCTAGCCTCAATTTATAAAGTAAAATCATCTCAAGTCACCTTAGAGTGTATGATAAAGCTCTTTCAACAATATAGAGAGAAATCCAATGATCCAGTGATCTTCTCTAAGCCAGCACTTGTTGACAGTGGGGAAGGAAAAAAAAACTTCTCAGACAAAACAGGCTTGCAAAGGGAGACTGGTTGGGAGAAAACAGCATAACAAGATGCACTTTAATGGCTCCATCTTCAGACTTGACATCAATCAATTTCATCTTCTGTTAGAAAGTAAACAAAATACTAAGCTTTAAAGGTTCTCAGTCTTCAGTAATGCAAATTATGTTTTTTGTTGCTGGTGATGTAAACAAATAATTACAAACATCGCCACTGTTAAAGACTTTGTTAAAGATTTTGTTGCCTAGTTTTGACTCGTCTTTAAAAGCTGTTTGATGTAAAGCCATGAAAAAGAAAGTACAGCCGCTTTTACTTTAAGATTTTATGTATCAGTACATAATAAAAAAAATCATCTGACCCTTAGCAGGTCTTAAAATTAGGTAAATACAACCTCAAATGGAAAATAACACATGAAATATTACACTGTTATTATTTATTAAAATATTAAAACTAAGCTAAAATGTTGAAACAATGTGCAGAAAATTAAGTACACTTTTAGTGCTTCCATAAGAATCAAGAGGGTAATTAGCAGCCAAGTGCTGCTAATCAAATGCAGTTCATTAATTGATCATCAGCAAGTGTGAGCACCTCTATAAAAGCAGAAGTTTCGGCAGTTTGCAGGTCTGCATTCAGGTGTGTGTTAACATAATGCCTAGGAGGAAAGCCATTAGCAATGATCTTGGAGAAACAATTGTTACTGTCCATCAGTCTGTGAAGGGTTATAAGGCCATTTTCAAACAAACTGAAATCCATCATTTTACAGTGAGAAAGATTATCCACAAGACAGTTGCCAATATTTCCAGGAGTGGACATCCCAGCAAATTCGCTCCAAGCTCAGACTGTGCAGTTCTCAGAGAAACTGCAAAGCCCCAAAGAACTACATCTCAGATGCTATAGGCCTCAGTTAGCATGTTAAATATTAAAGTGACAGTACAATTAGAAGAACACTCAATAAACATGGCTTGTTTTGAAGGGTTACCAGAAGAAAATGGCAGCATATCTTAAGTTTTCAAAGTTGCGTCTGAACAAACCCCAAGACTTCTGGAACAATGTTCTTTGGACAGATGAGACCGAAAGTGGTGTTTGACCATAATGCATAGTGCCACGTTAGGTGAAGACCAAAAACAGCATATTAGTAGAAACACCTCATACCAACTGCCAAGAACAGTGATAGAGGAGTGATGATTTGAACTTGTTTTGCAGCAACAGGACCTAGGCAATTTGCAGTCATTGAGTCCCCCATGAATTCCTCTGTATACCAAAGTATTCTGGGGTCCATGCGTCTGACAGCTTAAGCTTGGCAGAAATACATCTGAGATACTGAAGTGAGTTGTTGACGATATCCTGAACTTTTCTGTCAGTAAGCGCTGCTGTTTTTGCCGTTGCTAGCCGGCTTCAGTGAAACTTTCTTTTAAGTGGGTCTAACATTGTTGTACACCGATTCGTAGTGAATGAACTCTCATACAATGCGAGAATGTAATCAAACTGCTTATCAAAGGTAAAGTGTGATTTTTAGGACTCTCAAACCTAACATTAGCCGGCATATGTTCGCTTATAACCAGCTGTTGTTGTTGTCCGTCAGCTCTCTGGAGATGGGATGGTCGCATATCTAATCTTTTGACAAGTAACTGTGACAATATCAGGCGTACTACGTATCTAGCCACATAAATAAAATATGATTATGCGGAACGGCGATGTCCGTCTCAGCCGCAGTATTCAAGATGGTGTGGCAACAAGGTGGCTCCTATGTATTTTTAATGGATTGAATCAAACTTAATTCTAAGATTATGAGAATGCATCTGTTTGTTGGAAGACGTAATTGCACACTAATCAATGTATATTTATGAATACAATATTGTTTTTTTTCTATTAAATAACCTCGAAAAATGATGGATTGCACCTTTAAATTAACATGGTGTAATATGTCAAGAGCTGATGTTCATATGAGGATGTATTTCTCTAATTTTAAGACCTGGGGAGGTCCAGGTGATTGTTTGTCATTTCCTGATGAATAAAATCTTAGAAAAGAAAGAGGATACAGTATATTTTTCAGATGACGGTATTTAAAAATTGTTGCAGGTTTTGGTTTTGTGTTTCTCATTTCGGGTAGGGAGGATTTCCTCCTGTTTGCAGTTGCATTGCAGTTTGTGTCACTGGGCCATCAGTATTTTGTATGTGACAGCTTGTGCTGTGTAAGACAGAACAAGTTGAGGACGATTTGAGTTATAGAGCTCTTAGACCAGTTTATGAGGACTATTATCTCTCAGTTAGTTTCAGTTTTATGTGCATTTTCTCTGGGCTGGCCTGGAACCATCAATTTAATGCTTTCATAAAGCAAGGTTAGATAGCACTGAATCAAACAGAACACTCGCTGACAATCTCCTCTGCTTTAGAGCTAAAGTCACAAAGAGGAGACGAAGGAAGAAGATGAGAAGAGGCAATGAAAGGTGGAGAGACAGTTTTATTATGTCTTTTTAAAGCCAATTTACAATAAAAGTTTTGTTTCTAGCTGCAATAACAATTGAAAATGTGGTCACACACTGAATCCCAAACAAATATATTTCCCCCCCTGTTCATTTTAGTGTCTGTTGCATGGACACTTTATTGTGTTACACGATTCTGTGTTAATGCATCAAACAGACTGATGTGTTTTGTGGGGGCAACCATTTCTGTGGTGCTTATCGCCTGTTTTATAGCAGGCCATTCCTTTCCTGATGTTGGTCTATCACCTGCTGTTTCCTGTCAGCAGTCAGAGATACAAAGACCTTCTAGTTAGTCCAAACATGTACACACTATTCACTCAAAAACAAATAACAAGCAGGGATCGTTACGGCTTGAAACTGAGTATAGTGCTTATGGACACCACAGAGTTTTTCAAGCAGGTATTCAATAAGAGTCTGATTCCATTTCGGCTCATTTATGAGTTGTGAGTGTGACTCTGTGCATTTGTGTGTAATCCATCTACTCTGGTGTGACAACTTAATTTTCAATGCTGGTGGAGACACAGCAGGCCGAGAGAAGGAATGGATGAGGGAATGAGAAAAAGCAGAAGTGAAGAAAGAGGAGAAAGAAATGCTAAAGGGCGGTGGTTAAGATTTTGTTGCTTTGTTAGTTTGAGTTGTAAGTCTGGGAAAGCAGTGCCAGCACTCTTTGACAGGGAAGAGGAGATTTATCACTTCTCAGTGGTACCTTAACCCTGACAGAACAGGAATGTGAGAATCCCCCTGACACACTCACTCATAAACACAGATGTACCCTGATGTGTCGACTGCGTGTGTGTTGTGACAGGCATGGTGGAGCAGGCTGCAGGGTCTTTTGTCTGGCTTTGACGAGCATGTCATTAGCAGAGACGAGGAGAGACACAGGGCCTCATCAGTATTTAAATAGTCTGACATCTCTGCCATCACATTTCAGCAGGGGCTTGCTGCTATCCACTTCCATTTTTCCAGCTCTCTTCTTTTTCCTCCTGTCCTTTTTCTTAAATCCTATCCATCCTTCTTCTTCTTTCACTATTGCTCTGTCAATTCCATTTTCTTGTCTTTATATCAGTGACTGGGTGACTTATTCACTTTCTTTTCTTTGTTTTGTCTCAGTGTGTGTTGGGATTTGTCACAGAGTGTTACCTGCTGTGTCTGACTACCTGGTGTAAAGTATTAGATTCTCTTTACTTTGGCTGCACCAAATGAGTTTCGGCTCTTGTGAAACGTAGTCTGTCACGATGCAAAAGTGTAAATATGAATTCAGAATTATCCAAAAAATTTTCTGGTAATATTCCATAGAAATGGTATGTCTTTTTTTTTTATGCTTACACTTCCCAGATGGAGCTCTCGTTGTGGCATCTGAACGCGGCTGGCAGTCTTGCTCAGCCGTGAGTGGAAAGAAGTGTTCAAATCTACAGGAGAAAAGAAAAAAAAAGAATACAAGTCAGGACTGGCTTAATTGTGATTCTGATTTGAATGAAAAAGCACCTTCATAAAGGGGCCATTGGAGGCTGAGAGGTAAAAGGTTTTACCTTTAACAAGAGCTGCACTAAAACAACTCTGAACCTGAAGAGGTGCGCTCTCAAACGCATGTATAAAGCCCTTTGTACGTGTCTGCTTTGAATGTGCGCACCACACACAAACACACATACGCGGGGGTGATTTATTCCGAGCACAGGGCAGGTAAATTGAAGCAGGCCTTTCAGGTTGGTTTTCAGCTCCAGGTCTAATGAGAGCAGCGTTTCCCGTCTCTCCAAACAATGCGCTCCTGTCTCTTAAGAGCCCTTCCACCCGCCTGCAGCCTAGCCACTCTACATTAGATCTGTGGCCTGCAGCAGCCACTACAGTGAAAGGCCTCAGGCTCTGAAATGGCTGTTTGATTCTCTCCCTGCTTTGCCTCTAAATGAATGATTTATTGGCTGTCAATGAGGAGGCCAAGCGTAATGGACAAAAGCAGCACTGCAGAGCCCCAGTCAAGAGGATGTTGTTGTGGATGTTCTCTTTGAGGATCTCCCTGCCTCAGTCTGAAACTGTAATGAAGAGTAAACAACCTTGCTAGTGCTAGACCAAAGGTAGTTGGACGGCATGAGGAAGTGTATGACATCTTGCACCTTTAACCCCTAACAGAAAGATTTTTGAAAAAGAATTAATTCAGTTTTTAAGAAAGGCCTCAGGAAATGTTATTCATTGTCACAGTACTGGAGTAGTGTTCCTTCTTAAATTGCCACCAGTTGGGTAACATTTTTTAGTGTTATGCTACTCTATTTGGCCCACAATTTGAGTCAGAATTCCAGCTTTTACTTCTCGGATGGTTCTTTAAAAATACCGTAGGTTTCTGAGCCACAGATGGAAGGCACGGTAGGTTATCAGATACAACATCAGTTCCTTCTGTTAGCACAGGGCTTCAATCAATTAACACCGCTGAGTAACCTACCACACACACTGTGGCTAGAGTGGCCGCAGGCGGCAATGGAGACGTGTTATTTAAAATCCCCACTGCTTTTGTTCCCGTAAAAGGGGACATTAACACCCGCTCGTCCTTTGGCCTCTGCTTGTCATCCAAACGGCTAATTTCTGCAGATCCCACTAATCCCCAGGAGAGACAGCAGGGCTCAGAGCCAGCGGGGATGAGGGCCTCAGAGGCTGGCCGCTAGAATAGAGAGTCAATGGGTGCTTTTAGAATTGACGTTCTAAAACGTGCCTTTGTTTGCATCATGCTCCCTGGTGTCCCGCCTTTCAGCAGTTCTAATGATAAGTGACAGGCCATTAATTGAAGCTCTTTAGGAAGCCATCATCAGACACACGTCTGATCCTTCTCCACCGAGGCCAGTAGAACAGCATTGCAGAATGGTAGATGAGGAAGTTGCTGGCTTAGGTAGTTTAATGTCTTTCATTTTATTGGTGCTAGTAAATCAGTTGTTATAAAAGAGAAAAAAACAAGGATATTATTGGCTGTAAAATACTCCTATTTCTCTTCTGCCTAACAACTGATTGCTTGTTTGAGCGAGCAAAAGTGGATCAATTAGAATTTAATTTCTGTAATTTAAGAAATGTGATGCTTAATGCAACCTGCATGTATAATGGTCTGTTTTAAAAGACCCATTGCCGCAAATCAAGGACAAGTTGAAGTAATGCTGCAGTAAAACTTTCATTTGTTTTTGTGACCACTTCTTCTTTCTTCTTCTTTACTAAACAAAGTAATAAAAAAAAGTCTCATCTTGTGCCAAGGTCTTTGTTACTTTAATGTATTTTAAAAGAAACAAGAAAATAGAGAATTAGTAAAATGTAAATACTCCCTTATGCTGTGCACCAGGCCAGAACTACCTTGTGTTTCATTGTCTTTACTCTCAGACATAATATATTACATTCATAAAACACTGTGTGGAGCCATCAACTCTTTTTTATTTTGTTTTGAGTGTTCACTGCCACTATGAACTTCAGTCTTCAGCTTCTCAACATGACATTCTCCAGAACAAATAAACAACAGGAGTGTTTCACGCTGTAGCGGTGGCCTACTGTAATTTGGAAAAATGCTTCCACTGCTGATGTAGAGATGATAAAAAAAAAATTCCTCATATAGTCTGACTGAGCTTGTGACAAGAAAATGGAAAGAGGAACATTGCAAAGTAATTGTCTATATTTCGTGATAAAAACATTAATTTAAAGGCACCGCATGCACCACAAGTAATACCAGAACCAGGTTTCAGAAGGAAGACAAGAGTGCATAACAAGATGTTTCATTTTATTCTTCACCTGTGGGTCTGTTATGTGTTGTAAAGGGTGAGTTAACTCAACTTTGCAATTGAATCTTGTCATTTTTGGTATGTCAGTGAGCAGAGGACAAACATAACAAAATACGTTAAGTTAAAAGTACTGAAAATACACACAAAATATTTTATCACAATAATGTCTTAGGCATATTAGATTGTGTTGGTCGATTCTTTGCCCACATCATGAAAGAGAAACATGATGATGATGATGATTATAACATAAAACATTATAAAATTATGTAGTAATTGATTCAACTAATTACAAACACAGTCATCTTTATTTTATTTTTTTTTAAATGTCAACCTTCTAAACAAGAGAAAGAACAATCTCATCTCCTGTTTGATCATGTCATAACCCACAAGGTCAAAACCTTCACTGGTCACAATAAGACCTGAAACCTGCACTGAATTTGTTCTACATCCCCAGGTCCAGTCATCCAGCTACAGTTCATTCCCCTCTAACCAATTTACCATCTGTGCATCTCTCCATCTTCTCCCTAAAACAGGGAAGGAAACAGTTGTCGCTGTTTGGGTTTTAGGGGCTAAATGATGTCGCTAATCGCCTGCTTTTAGTGGGGCTGATTTATGGATGGGACATGAATTGTTATAGGATGACTTATATATATGTGTGTGTGTTTGGGTAGGTGTCAGAGAGGCAGCCCAGTGGGATAGGCTAAATAGTCCTATTATTTATTGTCTCTGAGCGGCCTCTCTGAACGGAAGAGCGGCTCTCCAAATTGAAATATAGCTGAGTTTACCCTTCTGATTACTGCAGTAGTTTACTCCCAGAGCCCAAGGAGATCATTAAACAATGGTCGCCACTAGCAGCTCAGCACCCCATTATGGCCCAGGATAAATGCTCAGACTGAGACATAGCTAACCCTGCTGACGGACAATAAGTGTGCCCCACAGGCATCATTTTTCCCCTCAAAACTGCAGCAGTTGTTGCCTCAGCCTAAGCTGGCATCACAACAACAATGTGCCTTGACGGATATAGATTTGTACCAGAAAGATTCATTGTTTTCTAGATGAGAAAAGTCACTCTAAATCCCAGCTAATGCGTGGCACTATTCTGAGAGTAAACTGGCCAGCTAATGTTGTGACAAGCTCTGTAATTGGCTCAAAATTCTAACAAGATGATTAAAATATGGTAATGGCTTATGAAGAATGAGCAACACACACTTTACTGTCCTTATCATTGTCCAGCTGAATTAGCTTAATAGATGCTATTGCACTAAGCCACCAAGACAAGATGCTTGGCTCTGAGGCACCTAGTAAAGTTTAAAAAAATGAAAAGTATTATATTGTTAATGCAAAGCCTTTTCTTTGTGTGTGTGTGGGTGTGTTTAAAGTTATCTGGAAAAACCAGGAGCATCTAAAGAGTTAAGAAAATGGGGACCGTATCAATGTGAGGTAAAATAGGTTATCACAGTGGAACCACGTCTCACTCTATCCCAGCCATCACCATCATCCAGCATTTCCACAATGACCTTTGCCAGCATGATGATGGCCGGGGTTGCAGGCTGAGTCCTTCACACGCTGCTGCTCTGATTACTGCAACATCTGTAACATAAACAGTGGAGCAGGACATCAGCACAGCAGAGCCTAACAGCCATGACAATGAAGTGACAGTGTCAGCTCAAGACAAGATGACAATGATGTTTCTGTCTCAGTGAGTTGATTATGCACTGTTCAGTGTGTCTCATGGAGCTCGAAGCTGTTCTGAATAAATGGGGAATGAAGCTCCAGCGTACACCATGGCAGCTTTTTATGTCACAAAATTAAACCTTGACCTATGATTACTTCTATGATTAATAGGAACTGCACAAAAACATTTCTGAAAGGACCGTGGCGCAGGCTGGTTTATGCTGCAACATGTTACCCCCAGAGATGTCTGAGGCTTTATTAGAAATTAGTATGTATGTCGGTACACAAGTCAGCCAGGAATGTCTGGAGAATCATCACCAGTAATAATCAGCCTTATTCGATAATAGCAAGATAAGAGAAAAATAGGCTTGCATACTGCTGAAACTGGAGCTAATATGATGAGTTGGCTCTGGAGAGAATATTATTGAACAGCTGAATGGAAAGCAGACTCTGTATAACTACCAACCCAAAGACACTGTTCTTGAAGTTTGTGGTTATCAGCTGCTAATAAAACTTTAAATATTAACAACATAGCTAAATGATCCATAATTATTGTGCTGTTTAACATGCTCAGAGGTCTGTGAGGGAAAGGAGCAAGTTTCTTCTGTTGAACAGCTCTACGTCTCTCCCATGTAGCAGGCTGTTTTTGTGGCTGTTGTTGCTGTCTGTCCTAACACATTTACCTTAAGCCATCAGCACTCATTAAATGCCTGCTGGTGCAGGGAAACAAAAGGCTGCCCGGCGAGCCAATATGCGCCTCTGACACGTCAGCCAATCCCCAGACGGTCCGCAGAGCCTGGCTGCACCACGGAATTCTCAAACATATTTTTCTAATTTATGGATGGATAATAAATCAACATTAAGGCTTGGACAACGAGTTATACATCAGAGGGAGATGGCTGCAAACTGGGCCACAATGCAGCAGAGGAGACCATGCGCACATCTGCACTGAAGTAACGCTGTGTATGTGTGTCTGGGTGTGATTACATGTAAATATGTATGTGTCTTCGCTGCCAGACTCACTTTAATTTCAACCTTTAACTTGGTGGAGATGCAAACATTTTTTAATGTCACTGCTTAGAGGTGGTGAGTATGAATATTATGAATCGGATATAAGACCATTAGGATTTACTACTGGAGGGATGGTGCTTTAAATGCTTCATAAAATTTAACACTATGAAATATGCACGCGTTTGCATTTTAATGTCCATTTATTGGCCTTTCACTGATGTGGTAGGTCACTGCTGCTATGCTGGGCCTATAGCCCTGCATTTAGTAGCCAAGATTTAGGATGGAAATTCATGTCCTGCTGCCTCACTATCTCCAGTTTCCTGAGTGTCAAGAGCATCATCAGTGTTTCAAAATGAAATTTACAAAATACCCCTGTCGTGCTTCTGTGATCTGTCACAACAGATTGTAGGCATGGTCTCAGTTTGCTTTGAGGTATTGTTTCTAAGAACTTGTCAGAAATAAAATTATTAGTCTAGGTAACCATTTTTTTTAGTCACATTAATTTTCTGATATAGACTTTAAATGCTTAAAATCATCTTGGTGTCATCTCGTGATCAAATAGCTAATGACAGGAATCTGAGTGAAGATGATCACTACAATTGATGCCTGTTCAGTTTCTTTAAACAGGGACTGGGCACAAAAATGGGTTTAATTTATTTAATGGTCAAATGGTTTCCCTGCAGCTGAAACTCTGATCACAAGCATTTCGCAGACAGTTATCAGTACGTAGAAGCTTAAGCAGACAGACTTGACATGTTATCACATTTTTTAACTTTATCTTCTTGACTTTCGTGTAACCATCATATCGCTGTTGCTAAGTTTGTTTGTTGCTGCTGGCACTCGTTCACTGTTTTTGCTCTCACTCTGTTCACCGTTTGATGTATCATGTGGATAAGCCAGAGCTCCACTCTAAAATTATTAGACCTAATCATTCATTAACCTCCATTACACTGATAGGAGGGTAAACCTAACGCCTGATTACATTCTCAGTGTGTGTGTGTGTGTGTGTGTGGATGTGTGCACAAATTTGTGTGTTTATGTCTGTGTGTGCATACACACATTGTTTATGGTGAATGTGTGACTGTGAAGGATGCACCTTATACATTTCTCCACATACTGAACATGTCTTTGTTGTGTTGGTACACAAACAATTTTGTGTGTGTGTGTGTGTGTGTGTGTGTGTGTGTGTGTGTGTGTGTGTGCGCGTGTGTGTGTGTGTGTGTGTGTGTGAGTGAGTGCGTGCGTGCATGTGCAGTGGAGAAGGTTTGTCATTCATTAGACTGGAGCACAATCAGAGCTAAACTAGCCATGGCGGCCTGACTCATTATAAGCTGAAGGTTTATTTAAAATCTCACACTGCCTCATTCCCAATCCACTCACCACCATATGCATACAGTAATTACACAAGTGAGGAGGAGGAGAAGGTTAGTGAGCTGCTGCTGCGTGTGAGAGAGAAAGGAAGAGAGAGAGTGAGTGCACAAGCCTGTGTATATGATTATTTTTCATTCCATGTTTCGCCTGAGTTCTGCCCCTATAACTGAGGATCTAATCAATCTGCCGGCTATTAAGTTTGTTAATTGATAATGCATACTAATTAGGCCTGGCTCCGTTACCACAGCGACGACGGGAAGGTGATTGTAGGCAGGAGTCCAAATGGACTTTTAAAGCAGAGAGCATGAGGTGGAAGCCATCAGCACATGTGCACGCACATGCTCGTGGACTGACCCCTGCAAGCTGCGCAGGCCTATGAAACCTTTTTATGAAAGAAATACTTTATTTCAGCCTCATCCAATTTTTAAGCATTTATGAGCTCTTTTTCAATATTTCCCAAAAGACTTACAACACAAACTGTTGTTGGGGAATTCCGATATAAGGACATTCTTTTGGAATTAATGTTTTTGTGTCCACTTTAATGTTTCAGCAATTATGATTTCTCATTTGATATTTTTTTCATATTATCTTTCATTCATTTATTACTTCCTTCATCAGCCTATATAGTCAGGATAGACACTAATAAAAGTGTTAATGGCACACATTTTTTTGTATGTTATAAATCATTTAGTGAAAGTTTACATGTAAAAGTGCCACCAAACAAGAGTTATTTAATTTTTAAAAATCCCTTAGAGGTTTATAATTTATACATATTTTACCAGTACGATTCCATTCCTTTGTTAACCATTAATAAAATGAATCCTGCTGTTTAAGTTGCTTCTTCAGCAGCTTATTATTTAAGCAATTAATCTATCACAGAGATAGATTTTTTTTGCTGAAGCCCTGCTTTTAAGATTAGTGGTACAATGATAGAATATTTACATATGAATTTAAGCTACTTTTCATTTCATGTACTTCTACTAATGCTATCTCAGTACAAAGGGAAATATTGTAAAATTACTCCACTGAGTCACAATATTCATAAAAACCAAAAGATGATGCTTTGAGAGTATTTACATTTTTTAAAAATGGTTTATTATAATATGTACCATTATTCATTTTAAAAGAGAGAAGTTTGAAATTTTTTTTTATTACAATATTGATACTTTTACCTAGGGAAAGCATCTTAATAATTCATCCATCACTGTTAATCACTGTTGCATTACTACAGTATGAGAAGCACATTTATTAATCACTTATAACCAACATTATTCCAAATTTAATTACCAAATAGAAAGGATAAACAGCAGCCAAAATTTTTAATTCAGTCTGGCAACCCCAAATCTGTTCTTGTTAATAGCTTTTGACTGCTCTATACATCACCAGTGAGTGATTAATTTACAGTTAATAAAGGCAAGTTACAACTTAAAAACTCATGTTAGAGAATAATTTTTTAGTGGTTTCTAAAAACAGTCAATGCAAACATTTCATCTGACCGATGCTGCATTAAGTTCTATTAGGAAAATTAGGAAACTAAAGAAGGCATGATGTAAAGCACATATTAAAAAAATATTATTCTGCTTAAAAACAACAATAAACCAACCCCCCCCCACACACACACAAATAAAATAAATAAGCAAAAGCACCTCCCCCCTCCAAAATAAAATAAAATAAAATAAAATAAACACAGCTGTCCATGTGTGCTTGACTGGTTGTTTAGCTCAGTGCCTTTCCATTTGTTTGGGTATCATTTTTGTGACTAAGGTGTGAGCACACAGACTCAGACACAGGCACATGCACACATGCACACAAACCATTCATCACCTGCCCAAGAATCTGAATTATCTCTGTGCTTCAAGGTCAAGGAGATGCAGCAGGTAAATTGAAGTCTGAGAGGTCAGCAGGGTTTGAGCTCTCTGTTCCACCCAGTCCGAGAGGTGAAGGCAGAATTATCCAGTGCTTTCCTTTTTTAAATGTTGAAGATTAAAGACATTTCCTTACTTAATCTTTCATGGGTCTTATCTCTCTTCAGCTACTTCTAAGATCATTCCCTCTGACCCTTGTCTCTTTCTGCTGGCCAACAGGAAGCAGATTCTCACCTCTACACATGATTCACAGAGAATACACCTGCCGCACTGATACTGTTCATGTCTGTGTGAGTGTTTTCAGTGTGTGCAAAAGTTCAGCAAACACAATTACATTGTCTGGACTTGTCTGATTGCCTGTTTGCAATCTGCTTGGTTGTTATTGTGCAGAGGAGGATATCACCCTCATTACCTCATGATGAAGAGCTCAGTAGATGGTCATATCACTGATTTATCCTGGCCGCTTTGTCTGTGTGACTGATGGTGTTGTACTCACAGGCCAATCCTTCATCAAACTGCACAGTAACTGACAGCTTAGAATTTATAAATGAACCAAACATTTTCAGGACAATTGAATCCTCTTCACAAAACACTTTAATTGAGTCATCTGTGGGTTTTGACTTCCTCTTTTTGTTGGATTTTGTGTGTTTGAATTTCCATCTAAACATATCAAATCATAAATATGAAAACATTGCTATGCTCTCTTTACACTTCCTCCAAATATGAACTACTTCGTGTTTTTCTTGTTGCCTCTCATTACCTTTGCTCTGTGGATCTCCAAATAGGCATGTGTTGCATGCTTTGCATGTGTGTGTAGTCACTGAGCACATGGCTGCATGCACGTGTTTATTTGTTTCTCTGGGAGCACTGGATGCATGCGTGCGTGTGTGTGTGTGTGTGTGTGTGTGTGTGTGTGTGTGTGTGTGTGTGTGTGTGTGTGTGTGTGTGTGTGTGTGTGGCGTGTGTGTGTGTGTGTGTGTGTGTGTGAGAGAGAGAGAGTGTGTGCTCGTATGGGGCAGAGCAGCCAGCTGGGTTGGTGGGGTAATAAGAAGGAGAATCAATAGGCCATGCAGTAGAGCCAAGGTGCTGCCATTTATCACACCGCCTCCCTGACTTCCATCATTCATCATGCCCAATGAGGCAGCAAATAGGAAAATGACTATTTGTATCAAACACATCTGCACTCATCCACTGAGGTATTTTATTCCCATTAACTCAAAGAGTAGAATACGCCAGTTTCAGCTGCTGCTGCTGTTGTTGCTGCTGTTTGTGTGTGTGTGTGTGTGTGTGTATGTGTCTGTGTGTGTGATTCTATTTGTTCAGGCTTGTAGTTGTAGATTCATTGGGAACACATTCATGGCTGCTGTTGTTTTTGTCCCTGGAAAAAAAAGAAAAAAGAAAACGCAAAATGTGTGCTGTGAGCCCTCCAATCCCTGAGTTGATGTGTTTAGTCTCTATCTCCTGCCTCTCTTTCCCTCACTTGACTGTCTTCCTCCTATTATCCACATTCCTTCTTGTTTCAAAACCTTCCTCTTCCTGCACCCATGGAGTGATGGGGCGAATAATATCATGGTGCTAAGAAGCCATTACATTAAACTTGCCTTTCATTTTCACCTATAAATTAGCCACGACACTGGTCTGCCCAGGGGTTGAGGTGTATATCTGCATGTGTGTATAGCCGGTAGTACTGTGGGGTGTAGAGGGGTGGACTATGGTCATTATGGTCTAATATCCCATGAAATGGTGAAATTATTATGCAGCCAATTTTATGAGCTGCCTGTGAATATTAAAGAAGGATATTTTGTGTGATATCCCTCACATAAATCATTGTGATTGTGTTTGTTTTTTGGCTTGCTTTCTTCTCCCTCTTAATAAAATAACAGTTGCAGTAATCCAGGGCCTTTGCTTTGGAGACTCAATCAAAAATATTTCTTTCCTTGAATGATAAGCTGACATTCCCACAGCAGGTGTTAGCCAACAACCTCAATATGTTACCACTTTATGATCTATAAAATCAACCTTTTTTTTTTAACCATTTCATGAAGATGAAAAGCCGTCAGTCCTGTAACAAAATCTGGATTGTGAGTATAGACACTGCACATAAACACAGGCACACAGATATGCACGCAAGCATATTTTACATAGCAAGATAAGACACAAGCGTCTTTGCTGCAGCTTTGAAGGAGAGTGTAATGTAGCAAGGTCACTTAACACATCTATCTCTCAGACATTCATCAGTGCTCTTAGCGTCCCTCTTTACTGCTTTCTGATATACGGCTCTCAGTGGGCTAAAGCTCTTACATGAGGACACACACTCCACCAGCACTGTTACCAACCAGGTGGATCCTTCATGTAATATTCGTTCTAAAGTACACCACAGTGGCGGAGTGTCTCACTAACTAACCCCTATTTTTTTATTTACATGTTCACTGACTTATAAAAGCCCCATTTACAATTGATATGTTTGAAAAGGGTATTTCCTCTTTTTGCTGTGCTTATTATATTTAATATCTGATATGCTTGAGGTGGACTGTGTAAGAGGCAACTAGGGTTAACATCATTACCTGCTCACAGCCTCATAATCATTACTGATTGGACAAATTTCTAAAATTACCTTCTTTATTACCAATTACATAGAACACTTAGCTTTCTCAATATCAATCAGCACACTGTGATAATGCATAATTAAGGCTCACGGACCAATCTGGATGAATTATCTAATATAAACCTAATGACAAAATCAAAGGCTTCTTAATAAAACCCTTGAAGCCATATTGTTTGTTAACTGATGGAAACTGGAAAAGATAACTGTGGCCCATGTAATGCTTAATAAATGAGCAAACATAAAGCAAATTCCATCACATAGTTTGTCACAAATATCTGTTCTTATTCATCCTGCTGCAGTACTATAGTTCAGTTTTTTGTTGGATTAAATATTATTCAAACATATTTTTATAATATTCATATACTTTTTTTTTTTTTTTTTTTTTTACAATGCATGGATTGCTGTAACATTTCCTCCACAGAGAACCGTAAAACTCTTGCACTCACCCCAAACCTCGAGTGCTTCTGGAGCGCACAAGGAGACGTGACCGTGCCCTGCGCACCCCCGCCCAGCTTCCTCTGGGAGCTGAGACAAAGTCACCGACCGCAAGGGGATGGCTTTCAGATTCATAAAATTCATAGAATTTTTCACAAATGAATGAACACAATTTCCTCCCAATTTCCTCATTATGCAAATATGCAAAATATCAAATCTAGACCAATTAGGGGCAGCCACAGCTTCAAATTTACCGGTTTAAGCCGTAATTGCAGAAACCCTCAAATAATTACGCGGCTAATTGGGAATATTTGTGACAGATACAACAAATTCTCCCCACAAATTACATTTCACCCGAGGAAACACCGCGCCCCTGTGAAATCCTATTGAGGTCTAATTTCTCTTACATAATGAAAGGAACTGAAAACTTGTTATCACATTTGAGCACTACGCAGCTTGGTAATGTGGAATGATCAAATAAATTAAACTGAAATTCATACATATTTTTCTAATCTCTTTCAAAGGCACTTTATTTGTATAGGAAATAACTCCAGGTCGTTCCAGTATGCGTAATAACAGACAGTTATTATAGCGCAAGGGAACTAAGGAGAGGCAGAGTGCATATAAGACGTTGGCATTTCCATACGCCTGAGGTAAAATCACGCAGTCACCTTCAAAACTTCAGCAGTTTTACGGGAGTTTCTGCGTACGCGATGCTCTGGTTTGTCTTCTGACTCTCTGCAATGTATGAAGTCCTCACAGGTGGCCCTCTCCAAGGTCATCAGGCCATCTGTGCACGAGACACACAAACAGGCTGCACACTCATCCACGTCAACACGCACGCACGGTCCATAAACGCCTGGAACTGAAATGGAGCTGGTCTATGTAAACAGGGCGCCCGCGGAGCGTAACTGCGCCTATTTGTCAGAAGCCTCATAAATACGACCGCTTCTGATATCTCCATTTCTCCGCCCCGCCGGACATTGTATAAATGGGGAGCACAGATACAGAGAGCAAACGCTCCAGTGTTTGTTTTTGGAATTATTTACCCATCCTTTATCTTAAGTGTTTATCAATCTTATGGTGGTGGTGTGTGTGTGGGGGGGGCTGGAGCCTATCACACTTGATATAGGGCGAAAGGCAGAGTACAGCCTGGGCAGGTCTAAAAAAATGTATGACTATATCAAAATAAACGTGTAGGTTAAAAACACATATTTACAATTACGTGTTATACATATTTACCTATTTCCAGTACCCTGGATTTTGAGCACTATTGACAATTGAAAAATGCCGCTAGAGAAATATGTATTTGATTAAATTTACATATGTGATTTAAGTTTGTTTCCCCAGAATTTTCTTCTTCCAATATTTTTATCATTATGAAGGAAATAGTTACAATTTTATTAAGACGACTAGATGACATTTTAAAAACAATAACATTTATTATAAAGGGTCATCAGTCATAAATCCTAAAATTACAGGAGCCACTTTTTGTAAGTGTAATCATTTTGTCAGTCAGTGATTCCGTTGTCTTCTACGCTTTAAAAGTGTCATGATATTTTTCCAGTTTGTACCATCAATCATTTTGTATGGGAAGTTGTCATTTTTGTGGACTTGTGGATATCTCATTTTGCCGGAGGAAATCCCTCCTTAAAACAAAAACTACATACTTGAAATACAGGATCTATCTGCACATCAGTTGCGTTGTTTGTACAAAAAGAAGACAAGAATGTGTGTGTGTGTGTCGCGCGCGCGTGTTCGTGATTGTGTATTGTTCTTACACTCTAGGGTCGTGCTGGTGTGATTGATGAAAGGACAAAGTGTTAGCACCAGAGACAGGAAGTGGACCCTGCCGGGGAAGACTGAGGTGAGGCGTTTCTGTCACATGGAAACCCAATTCATCCCTCCATTCCTCCCCTCCCCGCGCATTCCCACAACACTGTCTATTTCAGTCTGTTTGTATGAGTAATCAGTTGACCTCACCCTCTTTCTCACCCTCTTCTCTCTCGCTCTCTCTCTCTCTCTCTCTCTCTCTCTCTCTCTCTCTCTCTCTCTCTCTCTCTCTCTCTCTCTCTCACACACACACACACACACACACACAAACACTTCAGTCAGCCCCGTTTATACTGTGATTTTCTGGACACGACCGTCACTGACATCGGATAGATGAGGCTAATCTCAGCCGCAGGCAGGCTGTCAGACAGCTTTGCTGAGGTTCTGTGTGTAAAATGGCGCACGGCTGCCACGCGCTGATTTTTTTTTAAACTCCCTTTTGTTAGACAAACCTTGACCAGAAAAATAAGATACACGTACTATGGCATGCAGTGAAACCCAACAGCCTACTAAAAGGAAACCTAACCCTAAATCAAATTTACAGCTATTGCTTAAACTGCCATTCTAGTGTTCGGAGTTAAAATTGGTTATTTTCGTTTTTCACACATACTTAAAATCTTATTCATGTTTTATATTATCCACCAATTCAATCAATACATTTAACACAGTGTCAGCAAAAAATCAAATAAAACAAAATAAAATAATTTTAAAAATGCAGGTTTCGTAACGGCGGTGTTTATTTTACATTCCACACGGGTTCCTATTATTTGACCACTCGTGCTAGTGTGGGCATACAACAGCTGAAGCTTTGAATACGTGGGTTTGGGAAAGGACGAGCCATGTCATGTGAAGAGCATGTGCGCAGTTACATGTGAGTGTGCGCGTCATCTCTAATGCCCTGTTAATTGCCTGACAGTGTTCCTACACACACCTCTGCTAATGTTCCGCTTGCTATTCAGTCTGTGGCCTGCCTTGCTCCTGCCTCTCCTCTTCGCTCTCCCTCTCTCTCTCCGGCACGAATTGTTCTGTTACAACTGCAGCAGTCTCATTCACTAATTAGTTTACCTCACCAGAATTGTGATCAGGTTCTCCTATAAGATGCAACAGAAATAACTGCAAAAATATAGATTTGAAAGCCTAAGATACCAGTGATTATTATTATTATTATTATTATTATTATTGTTGTTGTTGTTGTTGTACTTGGGTACATGAACTTTAGGCCTACAAATTCAGCACTTTGGACAGCGCCTCGTTGCTTCGTCCAGGTGTTGCTAACTTAAAGCATAGACCTTCAATGCTCGTCCTCCTTCTTAGAAGAAAGAAAGAAAGAAAGAAAGAAAGAAAGAAAGAAAGAAAGAAAGAAAGAAAGAAAGAACAGCCCCCTTTTTCTTCTAGCTTTCTTTAATCACGACAATTAGACCCAATATTTTCCCCCAGACTCTGACAGACGTCGCTTGTAAGTCTCTTTTCTCTCCAAGCATGCCGCCACTCTCATTACAGACGCTGATTAAAGCATAGATTAGCCAGCAGTGGCCCTGCGCACTCCTCACCAGCAGCTCGCTCAATATCAATTAGAGGCTGCGCCAAAAGCAGCAAGTCCACCGGTGGCCCCCCGTCTCCTGATTCCAGCCTCCTCACAACGCCTGCACTCCGCTGCTTAAAATAGATAAATAAATAAATAATAAAGAGAACAGTAAAGGAAAAGGAGAGAAGAATAAAAGTATGGAATAGGGAATAACGAACATCAACCATAGGGGGGGAAATTAGTAGGGACAGTTAAAACAATATTCATCCTATGGTGCCTCTGCGACTGCAAGTAACTTGTAGGCCAAATTTAAACTTATGAAGTCCCAGGTCTGAATGACATTTCTTATCGTGCCCAGGCTCGCGCACTTCAGAAGCTCAAATCAAGAGGCAAAATTAAGAAAAAGTCACTTCAGGCCTATTAGTCAAGCAATGTAGCCTACCTCTGCGGAGTTCACTGCAGAAATGAACAGTATGTGGACAAAGAATGAAAAGCCTTTCAACACACCGTCAGTAGGTCGCTCCGGCTAGGAGGAAATTAATTCACATTTTTCCTCGTCTCTGACCTCTTTGCCTCGGTAGAAATGAGGCTAATAGTCGCTGATTTCATTTACTCGTCACATTATCGGATATATTTCTATCTAACCTTATTGCGTCCACATCTTCAACACCAATCTACCTATATTTTTAGAGGAGTGGAATAAGCTGTGTTTGGGTATAACAGACCCACTCCGTTCAATTAGGTTTTAATTTCATTTGCATAATGGTAGTTTCCTCATTTCCTTAGAAAACCATTGGTTGTTTCTGAGTTAATGTAATTTAACTGGCCTTAATTCGTCGGGGATTATACTTGCTGTGAGCAGTGGCGCTGCAGAAAAAACATGGTGCAGTTTTGGGAAAAAAATCCTTGTTGCATTTTGATCGACAAATAAAATAGTACAATTTTAGTCTATACCATTTCGTGCAGATTTATGACTAAAATGTGAAATATTACTGATTGTCATGCAACAGCAGAAGAACTGATACGCATTTAAAGAGAAAATCTCCGACGTTATCTCCAATAAGCATGTAGTAAACGCAGTTTTGCTTCCCCTGCACAACCTGCGGTGTCCACTAACAGACAGTCTGTCCAATTAAAAGTGGCCATTGATTATAGATAGCTACCTGCTGGCATATGAGGGAGACAATGTTGGATGCTATGCCACTGCCAATACAGGCTACAGTTAGCCATCCACTAACCAGAGCTGACACCAGCATATTAGATCTGGACTGGGTTAATTCACCTGCAGTTGGCCCCTGTGTTGGCTCCATAGCGCGCTGGTTTACCTGCCCACTCTAAATGCTGATCATTAAGTTGCTTCCAGCAGCCATGATTGGTGCAGAGGGGCTCATATCATTGATTAAAAAGGAAGGCTGATATCGCAGTTATTTCAGCTCCCCAGCTCCCCCCCCCCGCCCCCCAGCGGTCAGACTGAAGAGGGCGGATGTAAGATCAAATCAGTTCTGTTCGCTGAACACTGCGCAGCAATATTTCATGCAACCTTTTCTACATGGTCCATGTTTAATGGTATTTTGCCATTTTTGTTTATTTTTAATCCGATTTCAGACCGTGCAATCGCGTCAGTCACCTTTAGCATACATTTCTAAATATAAAACTAAAACAGCATTTTTAGTTAATAGCGTCAGGCTGTGTGAGGAAATGACAAGTCTAATTTGTATGTCTGTGGGGAAATAGGCCCGTAGCTCATACTTATCTCTTGTTATTGTGTGTGAAAACCTCTGAACCTAATTCCATTTTTCCCTCTCCTATTTTCCAGCAAGCTGCTTTTCCATTAACTTTGGGAAAACACGGTGGCAGGTCCATTTAAAAAGCCCGTGCCCCACCCTTCCCATAAGCGTTTCAGCGCCGGAAAATAAGAAATTAAGAGCAGGGCCCATTTCATCATCAGACCCTGTCTAGCCCAAACGCAGAGACGGCATCCTCCGGCAGAGCTCCCGGAGGGCGGGACAGGGGAGCTTTACCTTAGCATATGTTAACTATTACAAGATGTCTTGATGGAACACAACGAAATGACTGGTAATTGACATAAAATATGACAAAGTGTTAGAGTCTTTCTGAGGAAAGCGTCGCGTATTATGGCGTATCAGTTCCGTAATGTGACTGATTAATGAAAGATCGGCCTCGCACTCACTCAGCTGATTCTGTGAAAAATGAGTTTTGTGTTGTCATTCCGACAAGCCAGCAACCACGGCCGGAAAAGACTATTAGCCGGAATCATTATCAATAGCCATATTTTCAAACTCTATTATGGCAATCAGGCTAGAATTTATTCAATAGATTTAGTTCATTTGGTTGTAATTGATAAATAATCAAAATTTATCAATGTACTTGCACACATTTCACTAACAATCAGGGAAAACTGCCCCATTTACCAGCTGACTTGGTCCAAATTAGAGCTAAATTGATGATCAATTAATCTTGGGAGGGGTAGTGCGCCGTGTTTAGAAGAGAAGCAGCAGAAATGTGGCGGAGAGGAGGGAGGAGAGAGAGGGAGGAGACGGGGAGAGGGTGATAAAGAGAATGGATGGATGGGAAAAGCGTGGGATTTGTGAAGTGAGAGGGGAGCTGAACTGGCTGGTGAGTAACGCACTGAAAGCACAGGGAAGCTGTGCAACAACATAGAAATACAACAATGTGTGTGTGTACCTGTTTTATTTTTACAGGTGTTGCTGCATTGCTGTCACAGTCTGCCTATGCTTGTTTTGTTTTTTTATGTGCGCCTATATATGTCTCAGCGTGAGTGAGACACACACTTGGAGTATCAGGTAGCTCAAGTTCGGCAAATGAGACTGAGCAAGGTCAAAGAGACTGATCCCATTTATTCTTTAATTTGCTGAGGCATTAAATTGCATGATGTGGCTTTGCTGCAGTTTCATAATTACCAGCACATGTTTCTAATTTCAAGCTACTCAGAGACACTACTGACCCAAGTCCTCCCATTTATCTGGTGTTTTAGGATCACAATTGTGTGTAGAAGGTGAACGTGTTAACATCTATGTGTGTGCTTTTTTTTTTTTTTAAATACAAGGATAATCTCACCAAATTGTTCACACTTTCTACAGTTGTTGTGTTTATGTTCTCCATTTTGCCAGTTTAGTATAAAGTTCATATTTTTGTGCAAATAAAATCTTACATAACATGTTAATAAATATGACTCAGACTAGCTTTTGTTATACCACTGTGACTTTAATCTGGCAACGTTGTGCTTAAAATGACTTGAACTGGCTTTGTTTTCAAACTACAGATAGCAAAGGGTCTTGCTCACTGTGCCCAAGACTGGCTGGCACCTGTAATGTAAGGAACTCATTACCTTCAATGATGCATTACAGCTTCCTAATGATGGAGCCACAGTAATAGACCTAACTAATGACCGGACTTAAGAAAGAACATATTCTAATAGCTGGAGCAGAACAAGACCAAAAGTCAAGGTGTCAGGGAGGAAAAAGGGCTCAGATCTGCAGATAACTGGAGAAGCTTAACTGACTGAGGTCAGACTGTAAATACAATAGATCAACAGGCTGCGCTTAATAGTCTAATCTTGTCTCTCAGCTTCTATTTTAAGTGTGAAGAATCATTGGAAGTATGGTTTTCACTGAGAGCAGTAAGAGTTAATGAAAATACACAAGGCTCATGATAAAGTAGAATCAAGTTTTTATCAAAGTCATAGATCCTCAGACCAGTCTCAGATTCTCTCAGTAACCAAGCTGAATATTTTTGTTCTATGAGTAATCTCTTCATTTGAAATGTGAAAGAGAGTAAAATGGATTTAATTTAAAGTTTATCCCAATCCATTTCAAAACAGAGTGTCACTCATTTAAGCCTGTGGGCCACATACAGCCCAGTTTGATCTCACGGGGACCTTACAAGTTTGTTCAAAAGCAGTCATGTTTAGTAAACCACACTTTTAAAGAACAGATGATGAACAGCTTCCAATGCATGAAAAATGGTGCACTTTAGACAGAGTGTCTTATTACATGTGTTATTATAGACCACAGAAGTTCAAAATAACATGCAGAGTTTTTGGAACTAAACAATTATAGTGCTTTAGTCTATGATCTGAATAACTTGTGTAGCTCTAGAAGTAATTTCAAATTTCTACATTTTCACTCCTTTGTTGCTTCACTTCGTGGGGTGTTGCTGTTCATTTCACTGAAAAACTGAAGCTAAATAATGACCACTCTAAGACTTTGCAAACCAATCCAGTGGGCTGCACTGGGCCATTTTGCTGGCCAGTTCAGGTACCTCTGATTTAAATAATTTCCCTATGAATTCTCAGTAATTTAATAAATTCACAGGATGCAGAAATGTCAGTGTAAAAATTGCTCAAATTAAGTCAATTAAGTGACTAATTTGGTCAGCTCAGAGAAACTGGGCAGTATATAGAAGTTCATAACAAGTCTATGAAGAATATTTTTATTTAATATCAAAATCATCACAACACCACAAATATGGTTGTGTCATTAAGCACACGATAAAAAGATCCCGTTCTGCATTCACCAGCAGTTTAAGATACTTATGCTGAAGACAGAGTTTGAGCCAGTCAAGACAAATTGATTGGATATGAAAGTGCAAGAAGCTGGATTTATTTTATTCATTTTTGAACAACAACTGTAAAATATGATGGTTAACTTACAATTGCATATTACAGTATATCTACAAGTCATAGAAGTGTACACAAACATACCTAGAAAGGTCTTGCATGTATGCATGAATATGCCCTTCTTTACACTTACTGAGCCCATAAACATGTTGAAATATGTTTCAACATGTATGGAAATCAAGAGAAGCAATGTGAACAACCTTATATATATATATATATATATATATATATATATATATATATATATATATATATATATATATATATATATATATATATATATATATATATATTAGGTTGTATACAGTAAATATACACACACACACACACACATATATATATATATATATATATATATATATATATATATATATACATATACTGTATACAACCTATATATGTATATATATATATACAACCTATATATATATATATATATACTGTATACAACCTATATATATACATATATATATATATATATATATATATATATATATATATATATATATATATATATATATATATATATATATATATATATATATATATATATATATATATATATATATATATATATATAAGGTTGTTCACATTGTTTCTCTTGATCACATATGACTGAAAAGTCAGAGCATCAACACACTGAGCACCTGAGCATGGGGTCGTCTGTTAACACCACAAATGAGGCGCTTTTAAAACTCCTGAGACTTTGAACACCAAAATGTAAATGACACCTATTGTGACTTTCATTGCTATTTTAATAACCTCTCAAACACACAAGCACGCACACATGCGTGCTCACGCGTGCATCCGCACACACATGCACTCAAGAACGCCGCACCACCTTCTCCGTGACACACGCCTCTTCTTTCTCATTAAGGAAATCGCTCTTCTTTGCTGATTATTTTATTTGATGCCGTGATTACCACTCTGTGCACCGCATCAAGCAGTAACGGACACCAGGCGGAGGGCAACGGGCCTAATTGGAGCATGAGATGCACGGGGTGGTGCAGCGAGGCTGGGTGGCCGGAGAGGAAAGCCTGTAATGGGTTCGCGTGTCTTTGGCTCTTCGCTCTCGTCTCTCTCGGGCTCTAATGCAACGCACTTATTGGTCTGCTTCTTATTCCTCAGACTGTCAAATCACCTGCACAAAACTACAGTGTTATTTGTTAAAGAACCGTTTCTGCAGATGGAAAATCGATTTTCCTTTTAGATTTCTATAACGGAGTGAATGCAGATGCCTGCAAGGCGATGCGATAGGCCCTAACATAAGAAACAACCAATTTGCTTACTGGCTCGGGTTACAGTTCACTTGTGGTGTAAAGGCTCTTATCCATGGATCTGCCTTTTGTTGCTTCTGTTATTGTAACCTGTTCTGCAAAGGCTCGTATGAGCAATGGATTTAACGCAGTTTGATTGCTAAAAAACCGCGGAGAGGGTGGACACGGAATTCTTGATCTTTGAAATTGCTCTACAAAATTGCATTTGTTTTTGGTGCGCTTCCATTAAAAGTGTCTCCTCGCGTGTAAACAGCCGTTCCGCACTCAGATGCGCCGCATTAACCCGGGAGGATTGTAGGCCTATGTGAGTGTGTTTTTACTGGGGAAGATTGATGTGGTCCAGTTAGGGAGGCTGAGTGCTGAGTGAGACATAGACCCATTTGAAGTGGGATCTTCTTATTACAGCAATAAGTTACAGTCCGTGGATCGGACAGCTGAGGGGAAATCTGTCATCCAGGCCGTTTTCAATAAACCACAATATCATGCAGGTTTTCAGAGAGGTAACTTAAAACACGAAGTAGGCTACAAACGATTTGTAATATGTCTCATCTTATGTCCATGTAGAGAAATTTAAATTTGGCTTTGTCTACTGAAAAGACAGCTTCAAACACATTTCCATATTAAAAGTTTATTATTATTTTATTTGTTTTTAATCGTTCTGTTGTGAATGCTGTAAAAGGAGAACCTGTATAACAAATAAATTGATAAAAAATACTGTTTATGCCTATATATATATATATATATATATATATATATATATATATATATATATATATATATATATATATATATATATATATATATATATATATATACACACCTCCCACAGCATACAGACCTAAACACCATCTCCTGGCTCAGGCCCTTCACAAACGCAGTGTTGGCCTTACAACTCCCAACAAAGTGAGTCCCTCTCTTCTCTCCTGGTCTACACGTCTGATTCAAGCGAACCGAGCCTCTGCTGCTGCTGCTGCTGCTGCTGATTGCTTCTCCTGAACCTTCGGGAGCTGGTCACAGCTTTCCTCATCTCAGTGGACCATGCACCAGTCCATTTCCTTAAGTTTTCACGCTGTGCCACATATAGGCTACTTCCCCGCGTCCCGGCAGATTGCTGTTGAGGAGCATAAAAGATGAGCTGCCTCCATGTGGTGCAGGAGGAGAAAGAGAGAGAGGAGTCCTCGCTCGGACGCCTCCTTTGTGTGGCTGAAAAGAAACCTATTTAGTCCCAGGCGGTGGTCTATTCACCAGGCTCACCCTGACATCTGCCAAAAGCCCTCTCTAACCAGCACTGTCTGGAGAAGTAAGACTGGAGCGCAGATCAATGCGCTGTCCTGTTAATTGTATAATAGACCTACTTATGGACTTCTGCTAAAGGGGCACAATCGTTTAGGGTCCACCACGTCTGATTTTGTTTGAACCAAACAGGCCTAAATACCTTTAATTGCACCCGTGTTGATGAAAAGTCGATGGGAGTTAAAGCGGCCGATCACTGACGGTGTTTAAATCCATCTGTACTCGTTTATTTATTTATTTCCACGATTTGTCTCCACAAATCACCTGCCATGGGGGAATGGGAGCTGTATTTGTTTTGTTTGTGAGCCAAGGACGGGAGGGAATAGGGGCTCCGAGGGGTTAGAAGGAGGTCTGGCGTGATGAGGTTTCTTGTTCTTATCTCCTTTATGTGTTTTTTACGACCAAAGTCCAGACTGATAAATACAAAAGACACTCAATTTGCTGTCCTTAATAAGTAAAGGGCAACCAGCTTTAAATTTAGAATTGTAGATTTCTGTCCGTTAATTTGCGAAATGAATCCTGGCTTTACTGTGTGAACAGTCTAAATTAGACAGCCCAGTGATTTAAAAATTAAGATTTTGATGTATTCAATTAGAATGACAATACAGTTTCCCTTTCAAATAACCGTTTGCTCATCGAACAAAGTAAAACAAGTCTCTGTATGTTCTCCCTTCCTGTATTTAACATGTGTTTCTATGTACTAACAGAAGTCCTGTCACGGCACGGGCTATATGAGATTAAACAAACACATTAAGATGTTTAACGTGGGATAATTTGAGCATGAAAAGCTAATAAATCAGAGGACGGAATGGCAGAGGATTGAATTGTAGTATTTCGTGCGCGTTTGGGTCTGCGCGCGCGTGCTTACGTGCGCGCCTGTGTTTAAAAAAAAAAGAAAAGAAGGGGGAGTCACGTCGCTGACATTTCCAAGCTCCCGCTCTGATTGGCTCTTATTTGAGGAAGCTCACGGGTTCTTTCAACTAATAAGCGCCTGCCCCATCGGTCTAAAGGACATTATAATGCAAGGGACCTCCTTTTTTAACCACAAACCGAATTTTCGTTCATTTAGACCATATATACTTTTTAAATTGACCCAAAGTTGTAGGATTTTTTTGGAGCGCATTTCACCCTGGAGCGGTACGCAATGCTCTCTCATGCCGACCTCCTGGATGCTCGGCTCGGTGAGTTATCATCACTAAACTCCGGCCCTAAACTCCAGTGTAAGATTTCAACTTCTTGTTTAACCTTGTGAAGTGATGAATAGACTGTGTGGTTAATTGTGTTAACAACTAAGTGGTTTATCGTTGGTCGAAGCAATTATTTACAGTGATTTAACAGCACAGCAAAATTATGGCATGAAATATCAATGTGTATTTTGTATATATTATATTTTTTTAAAGGTATCTAAACTGCCTGTTATATTTTAAAGACTGAAAGCAGTTCATATAACTTTCATTAAAAGACGCTGCGCTATATGGCGTATTACTCAAATCCGCTCTCCTACTCATCCTCTCAGGGATGAAGGATGCTGCAGACTTACTCGGACACCGAGAAGCTCTCAAGTGCCGGTTGGGAGGTGGAGTGCCAGACCAGGGGCATCCAGGAGACATGCCCCCTGGTTCCGATTCTGTCGAAGGAACCACTCTCCTGCCGGGTGAAGACATCGCCACTGTGGGATCCAACTCTGCCGGTATGCCGGTGAACGGGAAGGAGCAGGAGAAGCAGCAGCAACAGCCACAACAGAACTCCAGCCAACCGGCAAGCCAGCAGAAACAGAAGCGGCACAGGACGCGTTTCACACCGGCGCAACTCAACGAGCTGGAGCGAAGCTTCGCCAAAACCCACTACCCTGATATCTTCATGAGGGAGGAATTGGCGCTAAGGATCGGCCTTACCGAATCCAGAGTTCAGGTAAATACTGTGATGCAGAGACTTGCATAACAAGGCAGGGTGTGGCTTTGGGCACAGATTGGAACGGTCTGTGAATGTCCAAATGAAAAAGACAAACAAACAAACAAAAAAACAACAACAACAACAAAAAAGACAAAAACAAAACAAAACAAAAACAAGACAACTTTAAATTCGTCTGGAAGGCAGTGAGCAAAATGAGCTGTATTGCAAAGGGAAGCCATGTACTTCTGTGTGTTTGTAAAAGACATATTCATTTGAAATAATTTGTCATTTTAGCCTGGTCAATTTGTAGTTATTTTTCACCTTTCTCCAAGATGTTTTGTGGCCCTTCGTTTTAAAGTTTTGATGACATGCTTGGAGTTTCAAAGCGACCGGTCGAAAAGGCACCACTTGCATAATCTAAGTTGCAATAAGCTCAGACTTGAATGGCATATTTTAAAATACACAATATACTTTAGGTGAAAGAAAAATTTTCGCTGTTTCAGATACAGTCTGTTAAATATCTCTCCTCAGTACACTCATGAAAATCACTGTGCGTAAAAAAACTGAAGCATGGCTTAGTTGTGTTCAGATTTTCCAAAAATAGCTGTTTTAGAAATATTTTTGTTGAAATTGAATTGTATGACTCAAATATCCTATAATCAACTTTAACCTGATATTTAGCGAAGCAGTATATAATTGTGAGATTCTGTGCCTCAGCGGTGCACAACGGGCTCTGTCCAAGGTACTGCAATACTACGCAGCTGAAGATGAGCTGGAATCGGGTGATCACCTGGTTTACAAATTTCAAAAAAAATAATGCGTAACGTCACCTATGGACACGTTTTTTTCTTTCTTTTTCTTTTTTTTTAAAATTCATTTTGTCTTCTTCTGCAACTTTGAAATTTGTACTGCCAATAACACAAGAGGCATTACGGCTTTGAAAATTATGTTTGATTTGTATTTATTTATATTTAAATATATAATTTTAAAAAATCAAATACAGGAAGAATTTTTAGCCAAAGATTTTTCCCCCACTGCATCTATAAGAATTTAAAATATGCTTCCACCTCTGTACAAAATTCCATTTATGGGAATTAGTCGCGCATTATTTTTTGACAATTTTGAGCAAACTAAAGATAGCAGGAACATACTAGGCTCTAATAAACAATACACATTATCAACCAATTTCAATTTTATTTATAACAGTGAACGGGTTATTAAACAGTGATGTGAAATTCATGCAAATTATCCCTCTGAAAGCAATAAAACCAGTATAATCATTAGTCAGCGTAATAATCCATTCTTTATTCCAACCAGTGCACAATCCTAACCGCTCGGTGCGTGGCGGCTCCTGCTCGCTGTTGGTAAACATTAGTGCAGGCCGTGCAGGTGCTGCCTTCGGTGGGCGTGTTGGCCCGAGTGCATGCCTCCACACAGCCTCTCTCCTTTAAAATGCTCTATCAGCGACGTCTTAATAGGACTCAAGAATATATTGTACTTTTTTTAATGGAATGAGAAATTGCATTTTCTTTCCCCCCGAGTGTAATGGGTTTGGGCGACGTTTCACGGCTGGCTGAGCGGAATGAGAGCGAGATTTCACTTTTAATACGGAGGCATCGACTCACGGCCTCGCGCGCGCATTAATCACACCCGACGATGAAATCTTTATAAAGCCCAGCGGCGTGGCGCGTGCGTCTTTAGCTGTGTGGGTCGGTATGTTTGTGGGTTTTCTCTTAGAGCCAACGGACGGGCATGTTTTATTTTCACATTTTCACATGCACAACGATGCGGGCCATTCGTATTTAAGCACGCACAATATTTAGGGCAATTTTCAGTTAATCTGCTTGTAAATAAGACCTGAGAAAGATAAATTGCTCGACCCACTGCTGCGGAACACAAGTAACAAACCCCTCTGACGCACGCTTTTTTTTTTTTTTACACCAAGGATATTTCTGTATTCTGCTGTTTGGATTTTCTTTCCAGCAACATTTTTGACATTTTCTCTTCCACTGTTTCAGTTCACCCATAGAGATTCGGGACATTTAGCTCAAATCAGCTGTAGCATAGCCAAAACCGTATTCTGAGAAGCGCCTCTTAGGGTTATAAGCATACTAATAAATGCAAGTAAGATTCATGAATTACACTGACTGTTGGATAGCAACTACTGAAAGTACCCATTCGCCTTAGGAAGGAAGTCCTGAGCCGACAAAGGAGGTCTATTAATTTCATTTAATTTAGTCTGTTCCAGCTCAAGAAAAGTCCAATAGGCCAAATTCAGATTGTAGTGGTGAATAATGTGCTTGATATTATCGTGTCCAATTGTAACATGTTTGCATACTGAAGAGAACATCCACCTTATTGGCCTTTGTTGCATAATATAAACAAATGCTGCCCAAGGAATATATTCCTTATGTTTATCAGTACCTCTGACAGCGGTTATGTGTCTCTGATTTCAGGTTTGGTTCCAGAATAGACGCGCTAAGTGGAAGAAAAGGAAGAAGACCACTAATGTTTTCCGTGCACCGGGTACGCTGCTCCCAACGCCGGGCCTGCCACAGTTTTCTGCAGCGGCCGCCATGGAGAACAGCCTGTGCTCCTTCCACGCCAACGACTCTCGCTGGGCTACGGGGATGCCGGGGGTCTCCCAGCTGCAGCTTCCCCCGGCTCTGGGTCGCCAACCAGGCATGGCGCAGTCACTGTCACAGTGCAGCCTTGGTCCAGGCCCACCACCAAACTCCATGGGTCTCTCTAACGGTCTGTCCTCCAACGGCTCCGGTCTGCAGTCCCACCTCTACCAGACGCCTTTTCCAGGAATGTCGGCCTCCCTCTCCGGCCCCACGAACGTATCGGGCTCCCCACAGCTGTGTAGCTCCCGGACAGTGACATGTGGAGAGGAACAAGCATCGCATCTCTGCGGCGCAAAGCGCTGGAGCACACAGTGTCCATGAGTTTCACTTAGTGACTTTTGACCACACTGCACCCTATTCTACCAAACTCCCCTCTCCCCTGCCCCGCCCGGCTCTTTTTTTCTTCAGTTTTTAATCCAGCTATTTAGATGAAAACGAGAGAACGAATGAGCTAATCAGGCCTGAAATGTGAAAAATGGAGGTAAATGCCACTTCATAAAGACCAAATAACAATAATAATATTAAAAGGACAACATTTATTGACAAACGGAAGAAAAAACTGGGGTTATTTATCTCGTTTGATTTTTTTTAAATCAGCTATTGCTGATAAATACTATTGTAATGATCTTTAGACTATAGGCCCTAATTACCGAGAGCCAAACAATCGTCGTATTTACGTTGTCATTGAGCGTGACTTTACGCGCACGTTATTGTGTTCAGGTGAGGTTGTGTTATGTCAAACGGTTATTTATAAGATTGGGTATTTTGATAGCAGCCTGCCACACACGCACCAAACTGATGGTGAGCCTACTGAACCGGGTCTCGGGCATGCACTGTGCATGTGGATTTAATAATTAAAGGAGATAATGGTGCCCACTCAGACTGAACAGGTGCTTTTGTTAGGTGACCTCAGTCTCGTCTGCATGAGACGGGATCACACACACACAACGATCTTTTAGTAGGCCTACTCTGTTTTAGGATGTTTTGTGTAGATAAAACATTCTTGCTATGTACCCGCTGGTCTTTTTTGTGACATGTTTTAACTTACTGTATGTGATATTACTTGACACATTTCTTAAATGTTTGATCTTACATCGAAATGCACCACATTGACGGGTTTGTACCGATTTAAAATGAGAAAACAAATAAAAATAATTTTCAAGAATGTCAAAACAAGAATGATGTATGTCTCCATTAAATTTAAACATAATTATTAATTTGTATACATTTCCATAGACTACAGAGAGTATGCTGTGATCGATATTAGGGCCCAACTGAAGCATTGTTGTGGATTTTTGTTTTTAAATAGCTTATTGTAGATATGTTCAGTTAAGGTGACTTGGACTATCCATGGGAAACACAGTGTGAATATGGCGATACACTTTACCAGTCCGCTGTATGGTATAATTTTGTTGCACAAATTATATTTTTGTGGTTATTGCTCGGTGACCTACGGAGTTGTTTTTTCAGTGTTTATGAGGTGACAGGGTTAAAGGGTTTATGAAGGGTGAATGGTCTTATGGTGGCAGGCAGCAGCGGTAAAGATACCAGGCTGAGATGTCAGCGCTGTGATGTGACGGTCATTGATTTTAACCATGACGGTCATCCCACTGAGCACACTGGATGGACTCAAACTGAAAGGAGGGATCGCAAGGCTACGGCTCAAAGGAATACACAAGCCAAGTCTATGTAACTTATAGGTTTAGGTAAAGGTTGGCTGCTATGATCCTAACACGCTTTAAAAAAAAACTTTATTATAATATTATATATTATAATATCCAAACAGGTTATTATAGGAAAAGCCAGATAACATTAAAATACTCTCAACATATTCATCTATTATTGGAACAAATACAGCATGGTGGAAAGCAGCAACCACTTTATTTTATCAATAATTTAAGTTTAAAGTTTAGTCTAATATGGAGCCAACAAGAACCAAAGAACAGACATGGTATATTTCTACCATTTGCTCTTAGATGGTGGCCAAATGGATATGTATATTTTTAAAACATATTGATAATATATATGAAAACATGTTTCATTAATTATAGTTTATAATATTTGAATCAGCTATAGTTTCTCCATGATTGCTCACACGATTGTATTTTAAATAATGGTGGTATCTAGCTTCTTTTTTTTTTTAGACCACCATGTTGGGTTATACCAATGTAAATAGAAGTATCTTTGAAAGATGGGATTATCAGTAAGGTAGAAAACACTCCAAAACACATACCAGCAATGTCTATAAATGATGATGAAAATGCAGCAATATGCCATGCAAACCTTAAACATGGAGCTCATTGTTATGCACTTAATTCTGTCCCACATCTTATTAACAATAACATGTTCATGGGCAAATCACTGTATGTGTGCCTGCCAATCAGCACCTTAACAAAGTGATGATCCAACAGAGCATGAACCCAATAAGCAATGGTGTAAATTATGAATTGAATAATATTTTACATGTTGTTCGGGGTATTTTCTCTGGACTTTTTCTTATGGAAAAATGGACAAAATACATATTTTCACAGAGGAGAAAACTGAACCATGTGCTTAACTTTACCTGCACAACAGACCTCCAGTTACTGTGTACAGAGTCAGTGACTAAAATTGTAAAAGCAGCCTGAAATTTATAATTGAATTTCAGTTATATGTTTTTAAAACACACCTGTGAAGCATTTATGAATTAAAACTCATTATCATCCTAAATCTGGTAAAAAAGACATGTTTTCATCATGTCTGATTTATGATTAGCTCTATAATGTTTATAATATTACATGCGTATCACAACTCAAAATACAGATTCCTCATTACCTGCGATCAGTTTTGTGACAGGAAAACCTATCAGCTTGTTTATGTTGCTTTGATTTTAAATTATCCTGATGTGAGATGTGATATGTCTATAGCCTCAGAAGCAGCACTGAATGTGGTAAATAAAAAATTTCCATTGTGAAAGTTAGCAGACCTCGCTGTCTGTGTCAAAGAGTGTAAGTGTCAGCTTAGCCTGAAATCACAGTAGCTCAAATTAATCAGCGTGTTAACCTCATCCCGCTGCCAGTGCTGAGGCCAATTTATGGTCACGGGATGGTAATTGATGAGATATGGCATTACCATAAGCAGTCCCACTGCCTGTAAACTTATAATTGGAGTTTCTGTAACAATGCTGGGAGGTTAAACAAAGGATTAATCATAATTAACAAAAGTATATTACTTTCCCCATATTAAACAGTTGGCTCACACCTTTTCTATTAGCATAATTTTTTTGCAGTCATTTATGGAGTTATTGAAAATACCAACTCAAGTCAAGACCCTGAAAAATTCATTTATTTCATTCTATGTGTGTATGTATGAGAGAGCCAGAGAATAAAAGACTTTGTTTATGTTTGGGGAAATTAGTTCGAACGAGATGGCCTAAACAAAGTTTTCCAACATACAATAAAAAAACTTTTTTGACTTATGGTATTTTAGAATATGTCATGTAGCCCAGGCAGGATTAGAAGCAGCTACAGTAACAGGCACACTGTATTATTTCACAGTGTAGAATACAGCAGCATTATGCACAGGGGAAAAAAAGCCTAAAACAACTGAAAACAGATGCAATCATTATAAATGTACAGTAACAAAACAAACTGAGATTAGCCATTTACACTGGCTGAATATTACAGGCAAACAAACCTGAGTCACATAAACAGGTGTTAAACCCATTTGACCAAACTTTTTGATTTCACATTACATTTCAAAATTAATGGTCGTCTTCTGTGAAACAGAAACAAAACTGATTAACACCAAGTTTTTCTTTTACCTGACTGTTTCCACTGTAACTCAGACCTTTGCTTATCTGTCCTGTAAACAGTATTTACAACCTAGCAGGAGTCAGTCAATGAATGCAGGCGGCACACCCACTCTGCAGAGACATGCAATTATCAGATACTGCACGACAGTTGATCAAAAACTACAACCACAGCCAAACTGACTGCTGCTCCACCCATTCAGACTGGAGCTGCAGTGGTGTCAGCCTGAGTGTGTGTTGTGTTTCCGCTAAATCTAGTTCTATGCATGGCTCAGCCCACCAGATCCGGCCCTGTGCTGACTACTGTGTCCTGGGCTGCAGTAACAGATGTGAAATCACATTACCCAAACGCTGCAATTAGTCTCACTCGCTCGCGGGTTAATGAGTTTGTGGAAATGTGCGACCCATTCCTCATTAGGTAATTTCTCATGCACTGATGAGAGAGGGAGAGAGAGATGTGGGTACACCAAGTTAGTAGAAATGGCACATAGTTTGCTGCAGCATATACTGTAAAACAAAATACAGCTCGTGGGGAGGAGTTTTATCACCAATACTTACATACTGTAGATGTTTTTCTAAAGGCCTTGAATTCATAAAAAAAAAAAAAAGCCACAATTTCCACTGTCAAGTCTTCTGTGTTTGCTCAAGAGTTCCAGTGCAGAAGGTTTGTAGTGCAGCTTCTGTCATCTGCTGGGGTTACATATGACTTTCTCATTATGGACTGACTTTGCTTTTTTCTTTGCTGTGAGGCCACAGAGCCTGCGTGTGAATAGACAGCCCAGGGCAAAGCTCTGTCAGGACACAATGGCCAACAACAAAAGAACTAATTAGCAATCAATTACCGACATGTTTCTGTCCTGCACCTTTTATGTGGTTGGAGTGTAGAGCAGGTTACCACCACTCAACATGTCCCATTCACACACACACACACACACACACACACATACACACATACAGACCACCTGCTGCCTGTGTGTGTGTGTGTGGTTTCTGGCTGATTTGGATTATTGCAGAGATTTATGTGGTAGCCCAGGAACACACGATTTACTGATAGAGAATGTAACCTTTCTAATAAAGGTGAAAAATCTTAAAATTAACCCAATTTAGGCCTTTAGAGGAAGTTGCTTTTCACCATGTCTGCACCCCAGAGTGCAAAAGATAGTTGTTCATTAGCCTCATCTGTGCCAATCAGTCTCTAAACTCTCCTTTGTTGTATCTCATTGCTTCTCTTCATTGTTATTATTACTTGTACTTGATGTAAAGGGGAAATTTCTTTCATTAAAGACTGAATCCAAAATTTCATTAAAAAAAAGGAAAAAAAAGAAACAGCTTAGATAAAGTAGATTTAGTGTCTAATTTGAGCACGTAGCTTGCTCATTTCAGCATGTTCCTCTCTGTTGCTGTGTAACACACACACACACATACACACACACACACACACACACACACACACACACACACAGTGACATCTGGGGGAAAGTGTGCTGTGAGGAGTCTGCGAGTGCCTCTCATGATAACAACTCTGCATCTCAACAACCTACATCCATCATCATCAACACTAACATCTGCTCTGAGCCTCAGCCTTAAATCTCTTTCTACTCCCCCAACCCTTTACCTCTCTCTTCTATCCACCCTCTCTTCCCCTTCCTTAGACTCACCAGCTCTTCTTTTGCACTTGTTCTGTCCTAAGATGGTTATGAAAAGAGGCACTTTTTTTATACAAGTCTCCTCCGTCTGCTCAGTCTAAATTCCCTCATCTGCTGATTATGTACAGACATGTTTTTGTTTAAACCAGCCTTAGAAATCAATATTTAATGATGATGTTATCAGTGCTTTTATGTGTAATTTAGCCCGAATGTCAGTATGAATGAGACTCTGTCAGGTTTATGACGTCAAGCATTTATTTTCTGTTAATGGGTGCTCCTGGTGGTACACAAACCAAAACCCAGTGGACGTCTGATGGATTTGTCTGTTTCATTTCTGTTCACGCATGCATTCACAGCCAGGCGTGCATGCATACACCACATATCCACCTTTAAACAAACACAACACACACACACACACACACACACACACACACACACACACACAGACAGACAGACACGCACACACAGTTTGTTTGATTTTTTTTGTTTTTAGCAATCTGAAAACAAATTAAGTGCTAATTTGACATGTAAACAAAAAAGAAATAAATACCAGAAATGCCAGAATTTGATGTGACGGTCTTTGCTTCATAGTACCAGGAATAGTGAACATATTTGGCATTGAATGCGAAGGCATTGTCCACATTAGTCTGATCTTAAAACATAATTAATCAATGCGAGTTTATTTCCAAAAGAAAACTGCTTTTTTGACAATCATCTCACCTCTTCAGCTGTGGGAGCCAACGATGTTGAGAGGCAATAATCATGATAGTTTTTTCAGTCATTTTTCTCCCAATAACAAGCCATTTTTAATCCAATTAGGAGTGCTAACGTGAGAGGCATAATACCACGGCCCCTGGGACAGATGAGAGAATATGCAGGACATTTATCCCGACAGTCAATATTGAATTTCTCACTAAGCAGCTGTGCCTGCTCTCTCTGACATTCTCCACCTCTGCACAGTGATCCGTCCTGATTAAAGCGGCTTTTCTACTTTATCAACATTCATTACATGACCTGGTCATGCATGGCCACGGAAACCAGGAGTAGCAAAGTTACATGCCTCACATTGGGGTTTTCCTACTGCACTTTTTTTTCTTTTTATTCAACTGTCTAGTGGAAAAACGATATATCACTTGGCATTCTGTTTCATTTTATACAGGGTTTTGAAAATATATGAACAGACAATTGGGTTATGGTATTCCCCAAAAACTTTTCTCAAGGCTTTTTTGCTTTTTTTCCCACTGATGTTAAAGCAGAATGCAGCTGGCTAAACTAGTTTAGTATTACAACACAAAGCAGGTCTGTGGCTAAATCATCCAATAGTTGTGATGCCTAATTTTCTGCCCCCCCCCATTAGAACTGAACTGTAAGCATGCATAAATCACATTTTTGCTTGTATTTCTTGTTTTTCTCAGTTCACTCACCCTTATTAAGACACAGAAATATAATTCAGTGTGAAACGCTTGGATGGGTTGAAAAAGTAACAAAGAGCTGTCATTGAAGCCAACAGCGGCTAAACAGTGCCACCTTCTGGTAGCTGTTTGGTAGCTCGCTGTACTGCTTTTTTTTTTAAATCATTAATGCCATTTTTTATTTTTTATTTTAAGAAAATCTAGACAGATGGTCAATAGATTTTATTTCATCTTGGTATCACTTAATCACTTAATGAAATATGTCTGTTAACTCTGCAGATAATTATTTTTCCATCAGAACAGAGCTAATAAAACAGAAAATGTATGAACAAAAGAGCTGCTGTTTATAGCTGATTGCAGTCGATAAATTTATGCAGTGCACTGAATCATTGTCATTGAGTGCATTGATTATGTAGACTAATCAATGTTTATTAGGCTGGATGAGACTGGCTAGACCACAGTGAGCCTGAATGATGAAGGAACACATTTAAAGGCCCACCCACCTGCCTCGAGTAGTAGAGTGCAAGGAAATTCAAACCAGGGAACCTAAAATTATATGTTGATGGGACAAAAAAACAACATTTGATTTTCTTTTTAAACTAGATGTACAAGTTCAGTATGAGCTGAGTTAAAAGAATTGAATGATGTTGACATTCAAGGAAGATCATTCAGTATACACAGCAAGAAACATTCTCTCTCCTCTGCGTAGTTAAGAGTTAAATACTGCAGTCCAGGGCTTAGCCAGAAGTATTTGGAACTGACCTGAGGTCATTTGTACAAAAAGAGTAAGAGCATTTTAAAAGCCAGTTAAAAGCCTTCAGCTGTATAAATGTCTTTTGCACAGCTTCTGCCTCAGAAATGGCTACAGCATTGGAGCTTATTTGTAAGTGTCAAGGCACAAGTTACTCACAAGCTCCCTTATACCAGTCACACCCAAACTTGGGTCCCAGGTAACCATGAAAATCTGGTTGCACAGTTGGTACACAGTGGCAGACAGGTGCTTGAGTTAGCCACTGACTCACACAGGTAAAAAAAAACCAAACAAACAAACAAAAAAACATCAGACAAGTGTCTGTCTTTTATTTATTTTTATTATTTATTTTTTTGCAGTCACTGTATGCAATTGAAAAATGATTTCCAAGATATGAGCTTAAAGGCCACTGCCTGACATGCAGGAGCCTCCTGAGGCTTTGTACAAATAGGAGCATGGCCTGCAGAATCAAAGTGTGTTCCAGAACAATAAAAAGTGATCCTAAATTATTAACCTTTTTTGCAAAAACAACAGCATCTGAGTCCCTGTGATTGAGGGTGATGTCTGCCTTGTTTGTTTACAACAGAAAGCACTCTTACAAGAGAACGTGTCCGTAGTTTCAACTTTGCCATGTGTTATTTCACCAAGCCAAGTTTGGAGATCACTGGTATTCAGGATCAAGCTTGAGTTAGTTAGAGTTATGCAATATTACACAAATACACAAGTACAGTAGAAGTATACAAATGAAAGTGTGATTCTTTTTAGGTTGAAATATCTATTTTCTCACTCAGACCAAATAGCAGTTAATTAGTTTTAAGTAATGATCTTGCTTCCTCAGCTTTTTATGTTAAATCTTGCTCTCTGTTTATATCAGTTTGCCTAATTGTGTTTCTTTGGGAAAAGTGGTCCCTGTTGGCTCCAGAACAATTATTTTGCATCACACTTTGTAATTATACTATTATGTAGAATTATTCTCATCATCTGCATGCACTATCAATCATCCCTGTATAATTTGTGAATGTGCTAACCAGGAAATAGACAACAAAAAGCTCTTCACAACATGTTCCAGTGGCTCATTTCAGTCTGTTTGATACCTCGGTACCATTAACAGGCTGAATATGAAAAAGATGTGAGTTAAACTAAAATAGTTTTTATGGAAATGCTTTTTCTGCATCCATTATTTGTGTAATACCTCTGACCCATACATGCTTCATTATAATTTCTTCTGACTGCATAATACATTACACAAAAGACTTTAACTGGTAAAAGCAAACCAAATAAACAGGCCAGTGTCAGATGGGAGTCACCAGACCTCCTCTGAAGAACTTGGTTGGAAGGTAATTAAAAGAAGAGTGTGTTATCCATTGCTCCTCATTAATGCACTTTGAATTAACCACTTTCAAGGGAGAGGAATGGGGAGGAGGGGACAGAGGATAAAATCCATGCAGACTTTAAAGTAATCTCTCTCTGTCAAGTTGGGCCAGATGGGGAGGGTCAAACTCATTACAGCCCCCACAGGAGATGAATGGGTCAGTCAGGCAGTGGGGAGAGCCAGGCTGGACCGCTGTGTTGACAGGCAGATCCACACAAGAAGTGTGCGTTCATGTGTGAGTGAAGGAGGCAACACACAATAGACGAAAAAAATCCAAAATACTTAGCTATATGTGCTAGGGAGCAGGTGTTCAAAAGGAGGTTGCATGCTGGGCAGTAAGGCAGGGTTAAGACACTAATGCCTGTAGTCAACAATCACTGTGATTTAACTTTAACCACATGGAGGGGTGACTGTCACATCTCACCAGCTGGGGCAATCATCGCAGACGCAGCAAATCACACTCCTTTAAGTTTTCTTAGCTGCTTTTATCTTTAGGAAAATCCCGATGAACCAAATCAGTTGCCTTTTTAAGAAAGCTGTGGGAAGGATTTGTCATTGCCACTTGGAGCATCATTGAGAAGTTACCACTGATTCATGCATTTCTTGTAGCCTGATAAATCAAAAATAGACCTGTTTCTATATTTGCCACCAGATGGTGTTGTAGCCTTTTGTCTTGTGGAGACAGATTCAGCTGGCTCCTCCACTTGGATGATGATATTCATAGTTTCTAATTTGAATACATTTTAACCATGTCTGAATTTCATGTTCAGAGTTTAACAGCTAAATTCAAATGTACTGTATTTGTTTTTCAGTCAGTGTTTTCACATCACAAATAATGTGATGCTTTTTAGTGCTGCCCTGTTCACTCCGTGTACTTCTTGGTTTAGTCATGCCAGTCCTGGATTTTTTTTTTTTTAATTATGGTGACACATTTGCAGAGAAAATTCATCCATGGGTAGCATAGGATGTGAGTCCATCTATTCTTTCTCACCTTTCATTCAGCAAGAGTGATGCACTGGGGGTGGTAATAGGAGACGAAAGGTGGTTAGATACGATTATTAGATTAGAAGATGAACTCTGCAAATAGACCAGCACAGAGGGAATTGCCGTATCTCTTCATCACTTAGAGCAGTATAATGAAACCCTGGGGTTATGTGTTCATTAAATTCTATCAATTCATTTAATAAATTGGATTTTAACAATTACTGTATGTATCACAGCTCCACATCACACACATATCGCAACATTTGCGTGAAATCGCTAAGGGACAAGCACTTAGCACATGGAAATGCACACACACACACACACACACACACACACACACACACACACACACACACACACACACACACACAGAGACACGCATGCACACACCATGTAGCATTTTGCTAACATTTTCCCTTTCCTGTGCTGTCATTCAGATTAGCAAAACACACATTAAATAGTGAGACTCTGGCTAATAGGTTGAGACATCTTCACAACACACTGACTCTGCGAGGCAACTAATTATTAACACTGACTACTGGCTTTTAGATGAAAGTAATACACCTCGAATAGGTCATCAGCATTGTAAGTCAACAGGCTGAGGGACTGTTACACTAAATGTTATTCATTATGTCCATTATTTATTTATTTTTTTGTGGCTCGTTGTCCAGTGTGGCGTCATAGACCTCAATAACTATGAAAAAAAATGTCAGCTATCATTAGTTCAAGATAATTCTGCATACAGTCTCTCATCTTCATTTCAGATGAGTGAGAGAAAGTGAGGGCTGTTTTATCAGATGTGTGTATGAGCACTGACAGGCTGATCATCGTCTCTTACTCTCAGCTACATCTGAGTTTGACCTTTCACAGTGACAGCAAAGACAACCAAAAGTGGTCTAATCTAAATGACTTTCCTATGTTAAAACAAGCTGAACTGCATCACAGCCTCTCGCTCTCCCTTGTTCTTTCTCACTTTCTCCTTCCGGACACCTATTCTGGTCTTTTTTTATTTTTTGTACAGGATACAGTATGACTCATTCGTCAGTTTGTTCTCAGTTTGTCCAAAGATGTTATTTTGACTACAGCTGTCCATTTTGATTCGCTGGCTGTTGAGTTGGCAAGCAAAAACAAGTTTAAAAAAAAAAAAAAAAGAACTGAACAAGCAATCATATTGTGAATCTCTCTAAACACAGACACAAGCAGGTTATAACCCAACCACATCTCAGGCAAAATCTGGTGGTATTCTACTCTGCATCTAACAGTGTCTGAAACAGTGGAAAACAAATAAAATTTTTTTTATCAAACTTCTAACAGTCTTATCTGGTTATATGTGGATGCTTAATTAACTGACTCCAGGTAATGTTTGACATATTTCACACCCTTGAAGGGAAACATCTCCTTTCTTCATAATGTCTCTATTAGAGACAGGGAGGGCAAGGGAGGGCAAGGTTCTTAAAAAAGAAAGTGTGCTCAGTTGTCACAGATTTCTCTTGAGCCTTATCTATAATAGTAACCAGCAAGTGAATCAAAAGTTGTCATAAATATTAGTCATATCAGCCCACATGTCACTGACCAGAGAGGAGAAGCACAGACGCGGAGGAGACAAAAGACATAATAGCTGGTAACTCCAGTCAATCCCAGTTGAGTGCACTCTAAACAGGACACAGCATACAATTACAATCAAAAAACCAATTCTAGATTAGCAATTACTCTAACATGCATGTGTATGGACTGTGAGAGGAAGTCAGTGTATACATAGAAAAACCCCTAACCAGCTAGAAGATTCAAACCCAGAACCTAACTACTGCATTTTTGTGCCCCCCAATGCCCAAATGCCAGGCACAAGAATTACACTGACACCAAATTGAAAGTGCTTCTTAAGCTCGAGGTTGACTCATGACTGGCACTGCATAAACTCTGAGTCATTCAGCATCTCAAAGGACGTCTGAGAATTCATAACTTTTGCAATCTGAGCATTCATGTCCGAAAAGTGTATATATAAAAGAGCGCATGAGGTTCATTTTTCTCTTCGCCAGAGTCTCAATATATTCATTTGTGTGCCAAACTAGAGGAAAAAATGAAGAGTGCAGATGCTTCCACCCTGGACCACTGCACCATACAATTAAGTAGTTAACATCCAGTCATCTATAAAAACGCAGAGCAGGCCCATTCAATTCTGCTTCTGTATCAAGAGGGCAAGAGGAAAAGACCGAAGTGACTTTGGAAGAGGGCTCATTGTTGGGGCACAGATGGCAGGTGCTTCAGTCAAATAGCTCTATTCCATTAACAGGTGTTTTTATAGGAATGATAAAGTGACATCAGCATTTAGATCTCTGGAAAATGCAGAAAACCTGCTCTGTCATTTCATATTTGATGACCGTGATGCTCCTGTATTGGTGTGATATGCAAGTAAAAACAGAGAGGAAGTTCTTCCTCCTGACAGTAAAAATAGTCCATCAAAAGAAAAAAAAAGTCATATTTTATTAAGCCTGAAGTGCATCCTCATTACACAAATGAATACATATTGAAGAGTTCAGTGGTGCAAGAACCACAGGCACTGGTCTAGAGAGACGTGGAAAAAGTGATATCAGATGAGTCATCGTTCACCCTGTTCTCACAGATGGGCAAGTGTGACGCACAGACAGAGATTGGCTCAGGCATGAATGCTTGACCTCCACAGTGAGGGGATCCAAAGTCTCTGTGAAGCCTCCGGAGCATTTTGCTATCATTGTTTGAGTGCAATTGTTTCCTTAGAGTTAAGGATCACTACAAAATAAAATAAAGTTGTCCTGAGTGATCCTAGTTGCCCTGTCCTACCTAGTTATCCTACAATTAATCATTCCTATTCTTATGGGAGTGGTCTCTTCCACGGATGACTACACCTCTATCCATGGGGCAAGAGATGTCACAGAAGGATTTGCTAAATATGAAAATAATGTGATTTATTCAGCTTTCCTGGAACAGTCACCAGATTTCAACCTTGTTGAACTCTTTGAGAGTTTCTGGACCAGTGTGTTTCCATCCCCACCAAAACATCAAATGAAGGAATATGTTTTGCAATAGTTATGGTTCATCTCTGTCAGAGCTCCAGAGACTTGAGAAATCACTGCCAATAGTATGTGGCCATTCAAATGTATTGCAGATTATATTTTTCATTGAAATATCACCAAATTGAGCACAAAGCAGTATATTAGCCTGCCTAACCAATGTTATGCTGTGTAGCAATATTATGAAATTTGTGAGGTTCACGTTGTGACATTTATTTTAATGAATTCATATGCAATAATTACTCGTTTCTACACAATAAAGCTTTGAATGACCGCTTTTATTCTCTGATTATCAAAATCATTCTACGTCCGCCCGGCTAATTGTTTGTCACTAACCCTCTGATGTCGGCCTGCCTGCCCTTCTGGGCTGTTATAAAAGCTGCGATCTTACAGGCAGCGCCGTTATTCCCCCCTCCGCTTCAGGAAACACTCCTCGAGAGACGCACTTCAGCATGTCGGTGGCTCTGCGCACACAGCTGTTTCTCTTTCTGATCTCCCTTTCATTAAGGATGGGGCTCGCTCGCTACATCGAGGTACGCTCTAATTTCTAGTTAAAACTCAAACAAAGTGGAATTATTGATTAAGTAAGGCGGTCTAAACTTATGTCTGTCAAGTTTTTGTGGGCAGCCCACAGATGAAATCTGAAGTCTGCGTTTCTTCGTCTTCTGCTTCTTCCCTTCAGGACAACGAGGCTTCAGATGGATTATATTCTCTGCTAAGTTTGGCCCAGAAAAGAGAATCAGAGGATTTTATTTTCCGCCGACCTCTCAGTAAGAACTGCTTAAAAATAGCTTTTAATCATCTAATTATAACAATAGCTGCATTTAAAACTGTAATTGGGGAAATGTTTGTTTTTGCAGCACTACCCGTGCAGTCATTTAATTGGAACATAAGCTACTAAACGCATTAAATAATAAATAATTAATCAAAGCAAACATTACTAAATGACTACGGAAGTTGTGTTTTGAAGCTGATTAAATTAAACTTTGACCTCATGAGCAATTATTAAGCGTACCCTCAAATCCATTATGTTTTCTGAACCCTTTCTTTGTCGGAATGTTTTTGGTGTGTGTGTGTGTGTGTGTGTGTGTGTGTGTGTGTGTGTGTGTGTGTGCGTGCGTGCGTGCGTGCGCGCGCTGGCCTCACCTTGGTTCTGAGAATGTAAATATGGTTGTGGGGACTTGACTTTCATCCATTTTTCATCCTGTATGAAAATCCTTAAACTTTGTTTACTTGGTTTGGTCAGGGTAGATTTGGGACTGTGTTAAAGTTAGTTATGGTTATGATCAGGTTTTAGGGCCATCTGTGCAGGAGATTACAAGGGCTATCTACCAGTTTGAGGATCCTCCAGTCTGCATGTTGAAGGATCCTTGGGCAAGATACTGAACCCTGAGTTTCCCCTGATGCATCCAACTGTGTGTGCGTGTGTGCGTGTGTGTGTGTGTGTGTGTGTGTGTGTAAGCCTATGAGAGAGTGAGAGAGAATGTTTGATAAAAAGCATCTGGATGAATAAGGCTTGTAGTAAAGATCACTTTGAGTGCTCAGTTGGAGCAGAAAAGCTCTACATAGGTACCAGTCTCTAGTAAATTTATACAAGTCTGTGTATTTTTCTCTGAAATGGAAACCTGACTCTCTGTGTGTTTGTGGTTTGTAGGATGCTTGGACATGCTGGCTACTGACGGCTTCTTCACCTTTGTGGCATCAAAGCCACAGCTGGCGTGTGCAGCTTTCATCATAGCTGAGCCCAGTGAAGTCATCAGTCTGGAGCTCTCTGACGTCAGTATCGACTGCAGCGCTGGAGACTTCATAAAGGTTGGCCCACTCACTAAAAATAACTCCCACACATCTCCAAACCCTCTTTCAAGTGAAAGGCAGGAAGTTTGAGGCTTTTCGGTTTAAACCCCGAATTCTATTTCATCTTTTTCTTGTGATTAAAATCATGCCAAACGGGGTTAAGGCAGCGTTTAAGGGCCAAACACCACACTGGATCCTTTCTGCATTGGTCACATTACCCAGAGCAAGTGTGGGAAGCGAAAGCTTTAGTTCTGAAGCCAAGCCTGCCAGTTACTGTGCAGATTTTAGTTCATGGCAGAGGGAAAGAGGGACATTAGAATTTCGTAATACCTGGGATTGCAGGCATGCGATCTAGAAACCAAGAGCAGTTTTATGTAAATATTAGCAGGATGAATATGCTGAACATAACAAAACAGTACACCTCATTTTCAGAGATGAGATTTACAGAATATTTTTAGAATGAAATTCATGTTGGATTATGCATGTAATTAAATAGAATTCACAGCACAGCAGTGCAGAATGTGCTGTTTGTCATGTCGGATTATCCGATAAAACACAAAGTGATGATTCATGTCGTAACTATCAAAGGTTTATAGAAAACACAAGACTTTTTTTTAGCATGTTCATCAACTCATTGGTTACATACTAGAGCAGATACACACCTTTTTTTTTTATGTCAGCCACCGAATATTAATTCAGTGTGAACCAATTATCTAATGTCCATTGTGGTTACCTCCTAGATATTACTTTTTTTTAAAAATTTCTCCACGTCATATGTTCCTGCTCAAGATATTTGATGGCTGGGTTCTGAAGGGAGAGAAGTTCCCCAGCAGTCAGGACCATCCTTTGCCTGTGTACCAGCGCTACACGGACTACTGTTCTTCCGCAGCGCCAGGAGCCAACAGTCGCTCTTCTCAGAATGTCGCCATGGTCTTCTTTCGCATTCACAGCGCTGACAGTGGCTTCACCCTTGCTGTCAAGAAGCTGCACAACCCTTTCCGTGAGTCTTGTTAAGAATCACTAAGATCAATTTATGGCCAGTTCCAAGGCCTTGCATAAAAGTCCGATTTGTGTTTATTTTTCTATGTGTCTTGTGAAATGAGGGCTACATTTGTGTGCATGCATGTGTGTACTTCCTGGACGTTTGTGCTTGGTCGAGCTTTAATCAAGGCCAAGAGCGAGAAGAATGCACCTGTTTTCCAGCTGTTTGACGAGCACAGTGTTAACACTGTGTCAAGAAACATAACAATCACTGTCGGGCTGTAAGACAAAGAAATAAAGACCACAGACACAAAAACAGCAGTTTGCATGAATTATTTATAGGATACCAGTATTTATCCCATTGTTGACCATTAACTCCAGCCACCTGCAGTCCAGGCCTTATATATTGTCAAATCAAACACATTTAATACATATTAACAATCAACATGTTTCTAGAATATTCCTTTTATCTAAAGTTTGGCTAGCTAACAGGATGGAGCTGAAACAGCTTCATAAACATATTGATAAACAGTTGAAATTGTTAACTAACACCACAGTCTAAAGTTTGCTAAACACAGTGGATAAACTGAGTGAAATGAATACCTGTGAAATGGAGAAGGAAAAGTAGCGGCTGAATGGTTACTTATGGTTGAACTTTACTATAATTGATAAATGGTAAGTTGTAAGAAGTCCAGATGGTGATTGTGACAAAGAACAGTTACTAAAAATAAGTGGAAATTGAGACACATACAACATATAAAATTCATTAATCTCAGCTTCAAAAGCCTCACTTCGCATTTGATTAACCCAGTTTGTTTACCACAAAAATGTAAAGTGAGCAACATGCTAGAAGAGGCAACATTTTCAGACTTGACTAAAATGATATCAATTCTCTCTCTCTTTCTCTCTCTTTCTCTCTTTCTTTCTCAGCTGTGTCATCAGAACTGGAATTGGATTTCCATTATATTCCTTCCACCACCCCCCGATTATGTCCTCTTTGTGACATGAAGTGTCAATAATGAGTTTCTCAGGTTATGGGGAACTGGAAATTTGAAATCTCTTCTCCTGTGTGTGTGTGTGCATGTGTCTATTTGTTCATGTGGAAAGCCTGTAACATCATGTCTCAGAGTCCAGAGGGAAGCTTCACCATGGTGATGCCACATCAGCGCAAGAACTGCAGCTTCTCCATCATTTACCCTGTGGAGATCCGACTGACAGAACTAAGCCTGGGGCAGGCCAAAAGCAATGAGCTAAGTCCACAGGTATATCAGACACACATGCACATACATGTGTTCACACTCACACACACAAATTTCTTTTCTTACTGACTATGATACTTTAAATAGACCTTTAGCTTTATTTGAACATTGTAAACAGTTCCAGAGTGTGAATTTTTTTTAAAAACCATTTATGAGATTTGCATGTTTGTCTATGATGCACAAATTTAGTATTGGTTTACAAATTGTTATTTTAATTCAATATAATTTTATTTCAGTATTAAGAATTAATACCTCTAGTGAAAACTAATTCCATTTTCCTAAGTATAGCAACCTTATTATATATAACCTTAACTGACCAATCAGAGCTCAACGGGTGTGATTAGTAGTAGAACGTCATCTACCTACATCTATTTAACTAAACTGATGAAATTGGGAACTGAAAAAACAGGCGGTTATAAGACTGACATTAAACTAGAGTGAAACCTGGAGCTAGACTAGAGCCTTTTATGTATGATTAGAGGGTTTTCTTCAGATATTCAGGCTTCTCCACACACGCCAAAGGTGCACTATGTTAGGTTAGCTTAATTCAGTGGTCTTCCGACTGTGGGGTGGGTTCAGAACACACTCACTGCAGGTGAGGCATGGAAGTCCAAGGGAAAAGAATATAAAGTGAAACAAAGTTGAATGAATATGACCTATTTTCAAAAACAAAAAACATAAACAGGAGGTTTATATTCTTAATGATTGACAAGAAGTGGGGCATGAACCTTTTTCACCTTGAAGTAGGGATTTCCAGAAAAGGCTTTGAGAAGTACTGGGTTAATTGGCGATTTTAAATTATGAATGGTGTGAATGGTCCTCTGTCCCACTATGTTAGCCCTGTAACAGACTGATGACCGTTCTACTCATCCAGGTTTCTACTGGGATAGTTTCCAATCTTTCTGTTGTATTCACCACATGCTGATGTTATACAGTCAACTGAAAATATTGTCATTGAAAGTAATCCAGGATTTTGGAGAGTCATCCAAAAGCAGTGTTTTGTTTGGCTGCTGAGCCACACTGCTGTTGTAAATTACTGTGTTCATAAGTTCTGCTCCAACAGGTGACAAAAAACAACCCTTAATGGCAAAAGGTCTAATGAGCCTAAATGACAACACTGCTGCGGATGAATAACTAGAAGGGCTTTAGTCAGCTATGTTAGCTAAATTAAATATTAAACATTATATGTAGTTTGCTATGTTAAACCCTCATACTTTGAAGAGCATGATGCCCAGTTTTAAATGCTGTAATAAAGCGTAGTAATGACAAATTGAGCCAAACTGTCAAAAAAAAATAAATTTAATTAACAGTTTATGAAATAATTTTATTTATTTTTTAAAAAGCTGAACACAGGGGAGCATTTACCAGCTATATCCACAGCATGCCTTTTGTCCCGTCTCTCTACCCTCTCCCCCATCTGGTAGTTGCAGATGACTGCCCCTCCGTGAGCCTGGTTCTGCCGGAGATTTCTTTCTGCAAATAGAGTTTTTCCTTCCCACTGTCGCCAAATGCATGCTCATAGGGGTCATTTTGACTGTTGGGTTTTCTCTGTAATTATTGTATGGTCTTTACCTCACAATATAATGTGCCTTGAGGCGACTGTTGTGATTTGGCGCTATATAAATAACATTGAACTGAATATCTAAGTCTTGCCCCTGAAATAAACTGCATCTTAGACTTTTTTTTTATCTCCGATGCAGTTTTGTTCTGTGCAGGGCTTCAAATCAGTGTTTCAAAGGCAGAGAGTAAAGTCTGCACTGGATCTTACTGACCAGATTTTGACTGGACATTCCTGTCCCTGACATCCTGTCCTTCTTACCTACTCTGTGTAGTTTATATAAATGTAAAAAATGTGTACTCAGTAGCTCCAATTTAGTTACAAAGGCTGTCAGTTATATACATTGCAAATCTCTTTGACTAAGAAAAAGAGAAAAGTGGTATAAAACATGCTCATAAAGACTGAATAAAATAAAATAATTCCTGTGGATGTTGGCAGTTGGTTTGATAGTGGCTGTCAGACTGCTGACATTCTGGTAAATTATACATTTTGAATTATTCATAAACAACCTGCCAACTTATTTCTATTCAAAACCTGAGAAAGTGGTCCAAATTCAAGTGTTACAGAAATTATTTGTATAAATAATTTTACATTCAAATAAAGGTATATAATAAAGTTTTATATAAAAACAAAAACATGATGGACCAAAGGCTGAAACTGAAAGTGATACTATCGGTATTCTGAAAAACAATCAAATGCATTTTCTTCTAGATCAACCATTTGCTATATTGATTTTGGGATACTTTTAAATTTTAACATCCAGATTGACAATCAGTCATCTTTATTTCATTTTAATCCTTTGCATTGTTACTTTTCTGTTGTATTACAACCACCAACTGTCACTCAGTAGAGAAGCATGAAACCCTGGGATGCCATCTCCATTTGTCTTATTTCCTGTTTTGTGGCTTTATTGTGGCCTTACTAAACACTCCATCTCAAAGAGTTATGCATTACCTCACCTGTGTGTCCTCATACTATAAAAATAGACCCAATATACAAACCAAATCGAGCCTTGCTTGCTACATATTGTGTTATTATTGGTCCAAAGATCTTCACAGGAAACCCTTTTTATGGCAGTTTTCCATATGGTAAAGTAAGTCTTTGCTTTATCTTGACTTTACTATTAAAATATTTTGTTGATCCGTTTTTACAGAGACTGGTGGGGTCCGGCTGTTCGGGGTCAGGTGATTATGTGGAGCTGCTGGGAGGGAATGGGGTGGATACCAGTAAGATGTTCCCTGTGGCTGACCTCTGTTTTTCCCTCAGTGGACTTGGTGAGTCTGCACCCGTCCAATTTACTGTATCCAAGAAATACTTCCATTATTAGTAATTATGACATGCTATAAATGTGTCATTCAAAATAATAACATCCCATGTGGTGAAATATCCAAATACTTGGAATTCAAAGTATTTTATATATATATATATATATATATATATATATATATATATATATAATTATACATCTTTGCTATTTTTATCGGGAAAAATACTGCAATAGCAATGCATTAAAGAAAAAGTTAATGTTATTGTTGCCTATGCAAACAGAATAAGTGCAGTTGGCTACAGAACAAGAATTCTGGGATGTTAGAGTGTAAAGTATGTGTTTTTCTCTCCTTGTGGCTCTCCAGCCCAGATGAAGATTGGTTGTGATAACTCAGTGGTCAGGCTGGTGTCCAGTGGGAACTATATCAACCGTGTTTCCTTCCAGTACAGACTACTGGAACACAATGAGCTTCCCAAGGCCCGAGAGAACAGTTTGGAAAATGTCTGTACTGTGGAATAAGATGTCACAGCATCACACACAGACACACATATGCACACATATATACATAGATCTATATATACTCATTCATCTCTCTGTAAAAAATGCCACTCTAATGAAAGTGTTGCATTTAACTAATTGTATTAGTAAGTATTTTGTATCGTATTTGCCAAATATTTTTTAGAAAGCTATTCTGTTAGCTTTGATCATAGCATATTTATTGAACAATAATATTCCTCTCAAATTTATAGATGGTGGTGGATTTTTTTTCTTTTTGATTATTTGTTATTAAACTCTGTAATATGTTGTGCTGCTTGGTTAGAACTTTAATTTCAAACTTCCATCTGTTTGTGGTTTTTAGTTATTTTGACATCCCTGATGCCTCATTTCTTTATATTGCCTTGACAATTTAAGAAATAAATATGAACTGCATGATGAAGCACATTTTCAATGTTTTTATGAGCAGCTCTCCTTTTCCAAATCTTCTTTGATTTCATTATATAACTGGATATTCCCTCAACGATTTGTTTTATTGGTATGTTTCTGTGAGAGTCACACATCTGACCCACAACCACATTACTGCTATCTTTTATAGAGCTAAAAAAAAGTTTTTGGTTTGGTCAACAATACATTATTACATAAAGTGATTTACTCATGAGGTATTGATTTTTATGACTTTCTATGAGACCAAAGTTAACTGAACTGAAATCAAACTGCATTTCAGTCTAATTATCATTTCATCATCTAATTGTCGCATCAAATGACAACAACAGAAGGTGCTTTATGCTGCAAGGTAAAGACACTACAGTATTAGAGAAAACCCCAACAATCAGATGATCCCCTGCAAGCGAGTACTTGGTGACTTGGTGACAGTGGAAAGGAAAAACTCCTTTTTAGCAGGAAGAAACCTGCAGCAAAACCAGGCTCAGAGAGGGGCAGCAATCTGAGTGACTGGTTGGCAGTAATTATCAGTTTTGGTAGCGAGTGACAGCAGGAAGTTTTCTGGGTTCAAATCCACCAGCCAGCTGGGGCCTTGCCTTTCTGTGTGGAGTTTGCATACTTTGTGCCTTTGTGGGTTTTCTCCAAGTACCCAACTTCTTTCAACAGTCCACAGACATGCACATTGGCCGTAGGTGTGAGTGTGAATGGTTTCTCTGTGTTAGCCCTGTGATGGACAGACAACCTGCCCAGGGTATACCCCACCTTTCACACTATGATATCTGTGACATGTCATATGATGAAATGACATCTCACAGATGTCCCCCTGTGACCCCTGAATTGGATAAGTGGTCAAAAAAAAAAACTGATGGATGGCACTGATCCTTGCAAGTGGAAAATTTGTTTCTCTTTAGCATCTGCTAATGTGAATTATTTCCACCAGTGAAATGTTCATATTATTGCACGCACACAAACACACACCAAAAAATAAAAGTCTACTTTTAGATCAGATTGTGCACTTTAATCAGGGAAAATGTCCATACTATAGCCTTAAATGACAGTGATCATAGTGTATATTTACAATTTAAACATGTGTCCATTTCACTGTATTAAGATTATGTTCCTGGCAATAAGTATTAAGCAATGACGCAAGCATTTCTTCTATTTTTTGTTTTTTTATAATCCAATTGGTTCCAGATGCAAACTCTAAAATGGCTTTTTCATAGTGGCTGATCAATGCTCATAATTAAAAGGGATTTATACAGACAGCACAGAATTATAACACCACAGTTTTCTGAAACTGTGACCCCTGTCCGTCACTGACTGTTTAACCCCAATCTCTTACATACTATAGGCCTACAACTGTGGATCGTAAGTCTGAATGAATCTGCAGCTCTTAATGGGATTATCCCACAAGCCTCAGCATTCTTATTCCTCTTGACATCCTTCTGAGTGGCTCGCTTTTTGATCTTCTCCTTACGTGGAATTAATCTCAAACCTGCTCAACCGCGATGATTCAATTAACCAGCGGATGTCTTTTTTCGCTCGATCTGTTGTCATTTTCAGTCTTACATTAGAGAATGAAATGCACTTTGGGTGCCATTGAAAAGAAAATAGTCAGATCTATTTGGTTTTTGTTTCTAACACTAAGCACATCAGCCTTGAATACTCCCTAATGTATTTATAGTGGCCTGTGATGTTGGACTGAAAATGAGTTTGTCAGGGCTGAAAATGGGTCACGAGTCCTTGTGGATGATGTGTGACCCTGTAAGAAGAAAGAAAGAGGCATGCTTATATTATTTAACACTGATGTAAGACAACGAGAAAGTAATGTTTATTTAAGCTATTATTTACACTGGACTGGTTAGCGAATACACATCAGAGAGAAAAATCTGTTAATCCTATTCAGCACCATCCTCTTTTCTGTCACTTTCTCCATCTGTCCCCAGAAAACTGTTCTCCACAGTATGTGATTAGTAGCATATAATCCAATTTTTTGTCTTTTCCTTTTATAAAGGCCCTCAAAAATGTATATAAACACACACACACACACACACACACACACACACACACACACACACACACACCTTGAAGTGTAGTGCTAGGTGGTACATTTGTGTAGATTGTGTCTGTAGGCACAGAAATGGACTTTTACTGTGCCCCTATTTCTGAGAGAGTACAGGCCTTCATAGTTAAAGGTTAAAGGCATTAATAATACTCTAAGCAATTATATAAACATTCCTGTGTTTTACACATGTTACTACAGTAAAAACGAATTGTTTTCAGTGGCGGCAGTTGTTAGAAATTCAGCCTTTTTACACTTAGGTTACATTTTACAGTTGTGGCCACTGGCTTGTCGCCTGTGATAATAAAACATGATAGCACAAGCTTAAGTTGGTGTACTACTTAATACGAACAATACTCTCAGTTTGCAATCAGTGTTATCATGTAGGTCACTCAGCAAAATTGAGATTTGTGTTTATCACTTATTGTTTTGCTACTAATTTATTGCATGTTAATGCTAATCTGTCATATCAACAATTAACTGAATGACTAAATCTATACAATTTACAAACATATAAAATATGAAATTTAATTTTCCTTTTGATAGAGACAAGCAGAGAGAAAAATAACAGTGGCTTACTTACTCAGTAAGCCAAGTTGTTTTTTACCTAACAGTTTGACTCATGTTGGAAGCTGGAGAGACCAGCAGCAAATAAACCCCGACTGATTTTTATATATGGATGCTTTACAATGGAAGGCACATGAATCAACTTCATTCAACTGCAAGACAAATAAAGGCAGTACATTAAACTGACAATGTAACTTTTATGAGTGAACACACACACACACACACACACACACACACACACACACACACACGCACACACACACACACACACACACACACGCAACTAACATAAATCAGTCTACTTCAGTTAACAAGAGCAACTGGCCTGCAGAGAAAACATATGCAATGCATTACATCCAATACATTTTTCACCCACTACTGTGATATCCTCAGCTGTATCAGTCGGTTCTCAATGTTACATCTATTATGATTCTTAAAAATCAGAGTTATGCTGTTCTCTGCTACTCTCCTACTGTGCACCTTTCCATTCATTTGAGAATTTGAGATGTTATGAGGAATTACAATGGCAAATAGCTTTGTATTAATCATCTAACAACATGAGTCAATAACAAAATTTACAGTAAACGTTACCTCTTCATTTTATTTGAGTTTATTGTATGGATACACCTCATGGAAGATATTTCTATGTGTGTTTAAATCAAGCAACAGCCATAAAAAAAAAACTGCAGTTCCTGGAATAGCAAAGTCAAGTAAGTCAATACTATGAGGTCCCATGTTAAAACTACTAAAACTACTAAACAAAAACTGCTTTGATCTCTGTGGATAGTTCATTAGAACTTCAGTAAAGAAAAAGATGTACTGACCACCACAATATCACTCATTGGTTCTAGACTACCATTTTAAATCTTGTCTGCTGCCATGTTGGTTTTTTGGAGTAAGAAGTTGCCTTACACGGATGAAACAATGAAGTGCTAATTTATCAACTAGCACTAGCAAGCTTGGTTAGCAAGTTGCATTTGTAAGCTATACTGGTAGAACACACAGACACTCACATAGGCTAATTAGTCCTAAGTAATGGACTAATAAAATACTAGAATTTCACTCACCAAAACTAAAGCACAAACTTCTGGGATGATCTGTACCATGCAGATATTAACAATCTATTAAAAATGCTCCAACAGACACACACACACACACACACACACACACACACACACACACTGAAGATGTCCACTTTAATGACTTGTAGTAGTGGTTGAGGCCTGTCACTTTGACTGGCTCCAACTGATAATCAAAGTCTGCGATAGCAGCATGGCTGCAGCTATCCAGGTGGATGAGTTATTTTAAAAATCACCTCGACAAAGCTGTTCTGAGGGAGGCAACTATCCATAGAGGCTGCTTTGATTGATGGGTGTGTGGACACAGGGAGCTGAAGCCTGGACCTCATCTCCTCCAACTGGGGTCACTGAACTGACATTATCTGACAAATAAAATGGCCTACTGTGTGGTACAGACCACCACAGAAGATTGTACTCCAGTTTTGGTGAGCCTAATTATAGTACTTAATTAGTATGTTAGTTACCAGTTAGTGTCTGTGCGTTGCACTCACATGGTTTATAGAGACAGCTTGCTAACGAAGCTTTTTAGAGCTGATATCTAAGTGCTCCACCCTCTCATCCAAATAATATACATTTCTGGCTGCATAAATCAATAGCTAACATTACTCTGGCTTATTTGAAAGATTCTTTGATCTCAAGATATTGTGACCTCACAATATAACAACACTTTTCCTACTTAATTTTTTCAACTATTTTCTACTGCTATTTTTACAACTTATTAATTTGCCAGTTTTTAACTATGTACAGACATCAAAGAATGATTTTCTTGAGTGATGAAGATTAGATTTTTCACACACCTATGAGAAGAAAAGTAACATTCAGAAATTGGAGTGTATTTAAGGTCAAATTCCAATTTCTTTCCTTTTCTTTGGCTCAAGAGAGACTGAACAAAGCAATAACCCACTCCAAATAGAGTTTGATAAGTGATAACCAGCTTGGTGAGAACTTGACCTTCTCCTTCAGAAGTACAGAACTGGTCATTAATTCTATGGCTCCACTTCGAGAAAGCTGATTTAAATGTACAGCTATAAATATCCCACTAAATCAGTCTGTAAACACTGGTCATCACCGAGTTGCACATTTTCGGGATAGCATTGTTATTTTATAAGTGCTACATTTTTAACTGCACTAGATTATTATCACATTACATCAGGAGAAATTCAGTGCAAAAGTTCCTGAATCATGCTGAAAATCTATGCAATGAACATTACTCTTTAATACATTACTCCTTTTGGATCCTTTAAGTTAAAGGTACAACATATCTATGTAAGAAACTGGCAAATACAAGAACCCAAATGATTACATGTAACAACAGAACCACACAGAATACATTGGTCATGTTTATATCATGTACAGCTTACAGTATTTAACACTGATAATCTCAGGAAACTCAAGAGAGCCACCTTTGGATTTCTCCCACACTGCCCTCTGCTGCATGGCTTCTTTATCTACACAGAAAATGAAGCATGGTATGTATCAGTTGAAGAATATGTTATCTGAATAAACTAGCTGCAATTTTCCTGGATGAATGCTTTGTTGGTTGGTTGGTTTATCCATCCATTCATCCGTTACTTTACATTTAGATAATTATTTTTATATAATGAAAAAAGACAGTGAAGTCTGAAGAAATAAGGTGCAGTATGTTAAAAATATAAAGCATATGTTAAATAGGTCTAACATTAGAGGACAGCATACTACAGAGGTTACCATCAGAATAATTGATAAACAAAACCAAAATCAAATTCCTCTCAGTGGATCACTTTTAGATTTCAATACCTTCCTTCAAGCTGCAAATAAAGTTCAAAAATCGTATGTCCTTAAAAGGTTCTTTGGTTATCAGTGTGTTATAAAATCCACATAATAGAGCCTCTCATGGTTTTAAATTAAGTCTACCTATGGTGGTGGGGCAGTGGTTCTAACCGTGAGGACAATTCCATTTTTGATTATAGCTATTGAATTTGCTCCCTGGCAGATGTAACACTGTAACGCATATACTGAAGGAAAACAAAAATAGTTCACAAAGCCTGACCAAAAAATAAATAAATAAAATAAAATAATAAAGATGACAGCAAAAGACACAGCCTCATTTTGGGAAAGTACGGAGAACCGGAAACCTGTCAGAGCTTTGGTCTCAACTGAAAGTTCTCCATCATTGTTGATTGCTCTCTACAGTTCCACCAATTCATTATCAATCCATTTGCTAGGAATTGTCATGCCAATAAGCATCTGATTAGGCAGAGTGAAGCTACATACAGGGGTTGGACAATGAAACTGAAACACCTGGTTTTAGACCACAATAATTTATTAGTATGGTGTAGGGCCTCCTTTTGCGGCCAATACAGCTTCAATTCGTCTTGGGAATGACATATACAAGTCCTGCACAGTGGTCAGAGGGATTTTAAGCCATTCTTCTTGCAGGATAGTGGCCAGGTCACGACGTGATGCTGGTGGAGGAATACGTTTCCTGACTCGCTCCTCCAAAACACCCCAAAGTGGCTCTTAGATCTGGTGACTGTGCAGGCCATGGGAGATGTTGAACTTCACTTTCATGTTCATCAAACCAATCTTTCACCAGTCTTGCTGTGTGTATTGGTGCATTGTCATCCTGATACACGGCACCGCCTTCAGGATACAATGTTTGAACCATTGGATGCACATGGTCCTCCAGAATGGTTCAGTAGTCCTTGGCAGTGACGCGCCCATCTAGCACAAGTATTGGGCCAAGGGAATGCCATGATATGGCAGCCCAGACCATCACTGATCCACCCCCATGCTTCACTCTGGGCATGCAACAGTCTGGGTGGTACGCTTATTTGCGGCTTCTCCACACCGTAACTCTCCCGGATGTGGGGAAAACAGTAAAGGTGGACTCATCAGAGAACAATACATGTTTCACATTGTCCACAGCCCAAGATTTGCGTTTGGCATTGGCACGAGTGACCAAAGGTTTGGCTATAGCAGCCCGGCCGTGTATATTGACCCTGTGGAGCTCCCGACGGACAGTTTTGGTGGAAACAGGAGAGTTGAGGTGCACATTTAATTCTGCCGTGATTTGGGCAGCCGTGGTTTTATGTTTTTTAGATACAATCCGGGTTAGCACCCGAACATCCCTTTCAGACAGCTTCCTCTTGCGTCCACAGTTAATCCTGTTGGATGTGGTTCGTCCTTCTTGGTGGTATGCTGACATTACCCTGGATACCGTGGCTCTTGGTCACAGTTGCGCCAGCAAGACGTGCACCAACAATATGTCACCCATAATGTTGTGTGCATTGCAATATTTTGAGCAAAACTGTGCTCTTACCCTGCTAATTGAACCTTCAGACTCTGCTCTTACTGGTGCAATGTGCAATTAATGAAGATTGGCCACCAGGCTGGTCCAATTTAGCCATGAAACCTCCCACACTAAAATGACAGGTGTTTCAGTTTCATTGTCCAACCCCTGTATTTGTGCATATATCAGCAATGAGGCTAATATTCTTGCCATGGCTGTAAAAGCTCTGCAGGCTTTCTAGATATAGCACAAGTGTGCTTATGATACATCCCAGTCTGCGTGTAACAATCTGGCACTTCCTCTTAGAGAGTCTAGTTGTAGCATTCATCAAATAAATTCTAGCTTCAGAATGTAACAATGGCAGGAATAATTCTCTCCTAACAGCAGTTATACACACACAATGTCTGAGCTTGTTAGTGCCGATCTATAATAGCATTAATAGATCTACGTCATTAATCTGCTCCCAGAAAAGGAAGAGTGACTTAGAAATGCTCTCAGAGCAGCACAAGTTAAAGAGACAACTTACCCAAATAATGAAATCATCAGTTTGGACTGGCAGGATGCCTTTAGTTATAAAATATAATCCCCCCTTTTTGTTGTCAAAGAATGCAAATAAGTTGAAACTGGCTCTGCATGCCGTAAACCAGCCCGCCTTTGTATGGCCTGTCTACTCTATCCAGCCATCAGTAATGAGCTTGGCCTTTTACCCGTGGATTAAAGGCCTCTTGTAGGAGGCATTTTAGAGGTTGAGCATAGAATGTCACATTAACCTCAGATTGTCATTCTTTTGTTCTTTTTCTTTTATTCCAGACATATTTGTTCTTTTTTTTTATAGTTAGGAGTCAGAAGCAAGTCTTATCATCAGAAGAATATGGACTCAGTGCAGTAAGAGTAGTCAGTCTTCTTTGTGAGTCAAAGTGCAGGACAAGCGGGGTTCAGCACTTAATTATAGAGCTGTAAAGGTCATGACATTATTGTCCAATATAGAGCCTTCTTATTAAGTCTGGCACCCAGCCATAGAAGGATAACAATGCTTATCTTCCTCCTGTGTCTGAAAAAGAAGGGGAAGTAGCGGCACTTTGGGGTCAAGTTTGAGCATTTATAATATTGTCCCTTGAGCTGTACTTCAATCATTGTTTGGCTCAGATGTCTTTCTCTTTTATAGCCTTGTTTTGCATTTGTGGTATTATAGTTTTATCAGTTTTATGAGTTAAGAAATTAGGAGGACATGTCATAATTACACTACCACTTTTTAAAAAAAATTTGATTGATAAGTCTCTTCTGTTTAGGTACTAATACACTAATGCTCAAATATACTCCCTTTGCCTGCTGTTCATAAAAGTCCTAAATTTAAAACCTTGCTTAAAAATTGTTAATAGCAAACTTTAGCACAAAAATGTCCTTCTGACTGTTATTGGAGTGCAGAGGCTGTCATTAAGTGTATAAGGGGTATTTTATTGAGGTGGAACCACTCTATTATAAAACTTTATTATTATGAAATGTTTCATTGAGATCTTACAAACCCTTTGGTACCTGGTGATTTTCTTTTTTTCTTTTCTTTTCTTTCTTTTTTGTCCACTTGTTTCAAACTAGTAAATAATGAAAGTAAACAAATGGAAGAACCTAAATGTACACAATGCTGTGTAAATGTACTAAGTTCCTTTCTGCCATTGTTCACAAGTTAGCTTTATATTTCTGGTCTTTCTGTAGTTACCACCTAAAAGGTTGTAACAACACCAAATTGTAAAAATTTCAAACAACAACAGAACTTAATTCATCATGGGAGTTTATTAATTTCAGAAGTCATGTACATGCAATGAATTATTATGCATGTAAGTACAGTGTCATACATGCCAAAAATATTAGTTCCACAATCAGTGACTGGAGGGCGTGCACTACTCCAGGATTCCCAGTAGAGGTGATTCTTACTTCCTGAACTGAGGAACCGGGGATGGGATCTTGATGTCCTGCCCCCTCTCCAGCCTCTTCTCACATTCAATGAGGTAGTTTACGCCATCAATCACTAACTGCACCAGCTCAACCTGCGAAAGTATATGTAGCCAGTGTCAGCAAGAACTGCATTATCAGCATGTAAAAAGTTCCTATGACTTTGATTTAACTCAGTGCTTCACACTACAATCTGACCCCGAATACATCATTTAATGTTACAAGAACTGATATCAAAGAGTAGATCTTTTTACAGATTGAAGGAGTTGAAAAAAATAAAATAATGTAGCTTGTTTGCATAAAAAATAATACTGTCATCAAATGTACTTTATAAATGAGTTGTTTCTTATGTTTATTATGCCTGACATATGGCAAAAGTCTGGAGTTTTAAACACAATTGCAGTATTTGCTTTGTTGACCTTTAAAGTTAAGTAGGTTTAACATCTTAAGCGAAACACCAGAAAAACAGTAATAGCAACTTGTAATCTGTATATGCAGTGTAGAAAATTAGATATAAAAATAATGCAACATTGAAAGTAAGGACAGTGACATTGAGAAAACCTACAGCTATAATCAAGTTCCTTTTGTTTTTTCATTTGAAGTTACTTAAAAAAAAAAAAACAACCTCATTCTTGCTTGCAGTATACTAGAATACCTGATTCCTTTACCATCAACCCTTCCAACACCAGTACACCTGGTTAGCTGTAATTGCACTGCAAAGGTATATAAGGGAGCCACCTTTTATAAGAGGCAAGTTGAACTTGTACCTCCTAAGATTACCCTTGTCAGACAGGGGCTTCCCCTGAGGCCATTCACAAATTCTGCCCCCTTTGGACTCAGTGGAAGGAACCATACCACCCCACTATAGCCTTGACCTCACACACTGAGGTCTTTTCACAGCATCTCACACAGCCTGCAACAAAGTTCCACTCAGGAAATGGCAGCCATTTAACCTTCACTGGCACATCCCTGCCTGGATTACAGATTAAGGAACAGCAGGGGTACACTTATTCAAAGCTTGCACCTGTTCTGCTACAAATGTCTGCTCTCCTCTGTCTGACTCTGTCTCCCTTTGCCCGCTGTTCATTTTGAGCTTTACTTGCTTTAGCTGTTGTCTTCATTCCCTGAGCCTTTACCTCTGACTTGCCCAGACGGTCAAGGTTGGAGATGTCAAAGATATCTCCAGTAGCAGCTGTATCAACACCTCCTGTGCCTCTCTTCTGCAGTCTCAGATTATCCAGGATCTTTTTGAAGCGAGGGTCCTAGATTATAAACACCAAACAAATTCAAATTTTGGTCAGATATGAGAAGAAAAATTAATGACTCAGTGTTTGTCACTGTGTGCATGTGATTGCGCTTAATGTGACACAAAATGTCATTATGATTCCTGAATTACCTTATTGAGGAGGGGCAGACGAATGTGCACACCAGCCCTGAGGCCCGTGCCAAGATTTGAGGGGCAGGTAAGGATGTAGCCCAGACGCTCATTCCACATGAACTCCCATCCTCTCTCCTGAATTAGATGCTCAACCTAGAAGTTATAAGAAAAACTAATAATATTTACATGTGGATCCCAGGGTTTTTCTGGGAGACAAAAAACTAAAATTTTAGCAGACAATGTCTTGTTTCTTGATTTTTGTTAATTCTATTACAGGCTATTTCTCGAGACTTGCTTCAATTCAGTCCTGTAGCCAGAAATGACCAAAGGACTAACTATAAACTGAATGGACCAACATTTCATTTTAAAAATTCCCACCTGCTTCAGACCTCTGCAGAATCTTTCAAACACTCTCTTCATGTTTCCGCCTTTCTCCATGGATATGATCCTCGTGTGGTCCTCTTCATTGATCCAGATCAGGAAGTTTTTCTCATTGTTGTGCCTGAGTAAGAAAGGATTAAACTCCAGCTCAAAACTATGTTTTGATATCCATAATAACACACCAGGTCATACAGGTGAATCAAGCTATTTTCAGTCGCATTCAATATAGCAACAGTCAACAAAGCACATGAGGGAGAAAAATTGAATGTTTTATAAAGGAAATGCTGTCAAGGTTGGTGAAAGGATAAGGAGAGGTGCAAGTAAAGATGCTTTAAAAAGGTGAAAAAAATTCAGTGTCCCAGATATATTTTCTTTCATGGGTTACTTGTTTCTCATTGATTTACTGTGTAATATATGTAGTTTTATGTATGCTGGAATGAAATAAAAACTTTAATTACAGCAAGGCATAAGATTTGATAGCTTCACACATGATGCATTCATCGTTTCACCACAGTGTACTGGTGGATTCTCTCTGCCACTGGGCCACTCCCAGAACACATATGATATAATCATAACTGGGACATTGCATTGTTTTCTACAGTATATTACCTGTTATTGTTTTTTGTTACAGATTGTCCTTGTATAACTTTACAGAAGCATCTTTCTAATCACTTTAGTGTGTACAGTGTACAGCTGATACTTAATGGCATCTGATGTCAGACAGTATCCCCAAACTAACCTACTGTAATTAACAAACTGGTACATCATCTAGTAATGTACTGCTAAATTGATGAAAAGAAGTTATAATGGGCAAAAATTAGCATTTGTCTTGTTTGTGTTCTGCTTCTCTGAACTAGAATTGTTATACATGTGTGGTGGGGTGTGGTTTTAGCTCAGCTCCAGGAGGACAGGTGAGGCAGTGTGGTTGAGGGAGCAGTGACAGGTAGTGTAAATGGAAGGTCTGTTGTTCATTCTGTAATCAGCATATCCTCCTGGAGAACACACTGATACTGAGAAGCTGCAGGTACTGCTGGCTGTCACTTGCAAGCAAGCCTAGTTATTGTTTATAGGGTGCACGCCCTGCAAACTGGGCGTGTACAGCAAGGTGCACAGGCAGTGTTGTCTTATGTGAAAGAATACTATTCTTCTGTAAATCTCTAACTCGAAATCTCCTAAACCTTCTAGGTAGGTCACCTAACTACAAAATTACTATATTTTTTCTATGTTTATCATACTCCTAGTCTTACCAGATCCCACGAGCATCAGGCCAATCTCTGGCCATCCCAGCTGCCGTGAGCAGTGGTGACACAGGTTTATCAAACAGGAAGTGCTCCTGATTGGCCAGTATAGGAACACAGGGATCACGGGGACATTAGAGAGCAAAAGTAATTAAGACAAGAAGAAAAACAAACCTTGCGTCTGAGTGATTATGTGTGCAAATATGTGTGATTCTTCACTAACATCAATAAGCTGTTGCTGCTCTCTTTCAGTCATCTCTCCCAGGCTGTAGTATCGACCAGTCAAGTCTCCCTTCAAGCCAGCCAGAGCTGTCACAACCACACGCTCCACGTCACGACGCTCGGCGCGCGTGCATGCAGGGGGGAGACTCAGTCCACGGATGCTACGACCAGTGCGGACACGAGATGACAACACATAGCGCTCATCAAAAAATCCTGAGGTGATCTGAGGAAGGCAAAGCATTGAGTTATGTTAGGCATGTAAGAGTAGATAACAAAGGAGTGAAAAGAAGCAAAGTATAACCTTGGAAGCATCCAGGTCAGTTGGGTGCTTCATTGTGCGAGGGTCGTAGCCATTGTGTCTATCCTTGATAACAGGGTCAAAAAGCTCAGCAAACACCTGATTAAAAAAAAAAAATTAATCATTTAATTCCCCATTTTATTTGGACGAAAAACACATTAACATTGTAAAAATCTGAACTCTTACCTCATAGGTCTCCTCATCTCCAGCTACCATTCCCACAGTCTTAATAAAAGGGTGCCCGGGGTTGTCCACTCCAGTTTGGATGCACTGGTCCAGGGTCCAGTTGCTGGGTGTGGTCTTATCCTTCAGACGTGCATAAATGCCAGGGGTCAAGGCCGATGCCATGCAGTTGTTGTGCTTCCTCAGGTCAGGGAAATCAGCACTGTAGAAAATTAGAAAGATAAGTCATTTTCATGGCTCAGATTGTAACCAGCTAAATAATGTTTAAAATAAATTACTTTGTTGTAGGGGTGCTTTAGTAGTATTGGTAGTAGTATTGGCTTTTTTTCTCTTTCTGCTATCCACTATAATTCAAAGAGACTTTTGCCAAGATGTTCTGCAATGTAGGCCTGCAGGTGACTGGAACAGTATTGTTGAAATTCACCAGCTATCTAGACAAACTCTCAATTTTATCTCCCTTCACTTCATGGCACTCACCAATACACACACACACTCATACTCAAGTACCTGGGTGGATAGCACTTTCTTCTCTCAGCAGCTTCAGTGCTGTTACTGAGGAGGTATCCAGATGTCAGAGTGCCAGCTCCCATGGCCAACATCACTGCAGTGTTACGGCCAGAAATCACACGGGTGAAAGAGCTTGCCATTCTTATGAGGTCTGAGTTGTTACCTGGTGAAAGTGCAAAGGACAAATATTACTCTTTAGGAACTTCTAAAATGTGAAATATTGGCCAAAAATAGTACAAATACAATTTCTAGTCTGCTAGTTTAAGCACCACGCCAAGTTGTATTTGTGTGGGAATGTACTGCAACTGAGTTTTAATTGTTATAATCCATATTGAATATGATAATCTCTGGAAAACACGTTATTCTAATGGTTAAAGTATCATTAGAGTGTTTCAGGCCATGTCTTTTATGTCTTTTTGCACCATCTTAAAGCATACTGAGCTTCTGGTTTAACAAAGGCTGAACTTTACAGGCATCTAGCCCAAAGGTCACGGGTGGCATTCAGGGAAAGCTGATAATTGGGAATCAGATTGTTAAACCAGACAGCACCCAAAGGAGAGCAGAAAGAGTAGTTAACCTGTAGCCTATTTAAAGCTGAGCAGAGTATTTGTTTTACAGATTTAGACAAGTCTGTGTATTTTTCTTAAAAAGTCTCAAAATAATAAGACTTGATATAACCTATTTTTGTTTTGCAGTGTAGATAGTAGTGGCTGTAGCCACACTGTTGCAATGTGACCGTGATATTCAGTGGGAGAAATCATTAAAGCAAAAAAAAAAAAAAGAAAAGAGCTTTGTATTAAAGTTTATGAGGATACAGACTGAAACTGGTAGTATTTTTCTGCATTTCATAAAGTTCAACAATCACTTCAAGTTTACGGCTTATTAAATTAAGATGTGTTCACACACATCTTCATAAGTACATACTCAGACAAAACCACTAATAGTCTTAAGCTATGAACTGCTTAAGTAACAGATATGCCTGCAGTCTGGGTGATGAGATTACTCCTGAAGCACACGGAAGCTTTCTGATTGGTCACCCTGAGAGAGTCACTGGCTCAGGTGATCAGGTGATTTGTGATTGGATGCCTAGAAAAAAAAGCACTGTCTCAATAATTTGTCCAGTAATTATTTTTGTCTTGGTTCCATGTAAGATTTGTCAGCCTCTAATCACATTTTGCAAAGAAGGACAGTTCATTTTATTTTCTATGCAACTTTTTGTGCTACTCGAGATTAAAAGTATAATGAGCAGTATATATAGCAACATACATTAACATGACATTACAGCTCTAGATGAGATTCTACTGTATTGTTCCACATTACCCATTTTACAAAAGTGAATTCTGTATCTGTCTTAAGTTAGGAGTCAAACTTGTATTGCTTTCTCTCTTTCACACACATGTACAGACACACACACATGCACAGACTGATAGTAGGAGTTAGTGAAGTTAAGCTAAAGTGCCAGCTTAGAGCTGGAATCATCCCTGGAAAAAACACATGATTCTTTCTGACATTCTGAGGGGGCTTACACAGGACAAGCTTACACAGGACAAACTGAAGGGAAAAAAACTAAACAGATGTAGTGAGAGGCCATCTTGTCAAAGTCATATTTCATTTGTTTTGTTGTTATTTTTTTTTAGAAAAATAAAACAGATTAGTCAGAAATCCCTAGAAAGAAAAAGCACCAAGAAGAGGGATGAAGTGTAAAGGAGAAAGGGTCTTAAAGGCCATTTTAAATTCATGGGGAAAAGTGGGATTAAAGGAATTTCCATTATGGAGTGCATAGTAAGTAGAGGGGGAGGCACCTGCACCTTTTCATCCTCGATATGTGTAAGGACATAGAGCTATGTCTACAGACAGTTTGACTGATTTATTTAGTATGTTTTTTTTCTAATAAATTAAGATTAGATTAACTTAGGTGTATGAGACATTGCTGGATGCTAGACAACAAATATAAATTAAGGAGAATAGTACTTGACAGATGGCAGGTACCTGGGAATAGAAGGCAGCTTAAGTGGCCTTAATGCAAGTGACTGTGTGTGTGCATAATATATTGTGTGCTGTAAATATTAATTAATGGAGCCAGTTCAGTTTTTTGCATTTCTGTTTTAGAATAATAGAAGTATCAAACTGGAAAAAAAAATTCATGTAATTATTGAAAAGGTCTATTCAGATGGTGTGACAGCTACTGCACTTCTCCAAGAGAGGTGCATAAGCAGGCAGAAATGTAGATGAGGGAAAGGAGCTGAAAAAATTAACAATGCAAAGCCTGGGGGCAGTCAGTTGCTTACCTTAGGAAAGCTGAAGAGTGGAGGTAGCAGAAGGTCCTGCAGCTCAGTCCAAGGAGGCTCAACCTGCAGAGTGAGAGCAGACGGAAGAACAGGAATGGGATCAGAGGAAGATGGGGCCACTGGCTCAGGATTAGCCTCTCACTGGGCAACAAACAGAAAATCCTCTTTCTGCTGTCAGTCATCATGTCTGCCTACCTGTTTACACCTGCACTCACGCACACGAGCGCTTTCACGTACAGGTAAAAAGGCACCTGTTTTTCAGTACAAAGTAGAAACCACTACTTAAACTGTCTCCATCCTCCATGCACATTAATAACAAAAGTGGGCTGATCAGTCGGCTGTGGTATCAGATATATCTTAATGACTTATCAGAATAATTTTACAACAGTGATTCTAAACATTATTTTGAAGGAATTATATCTTTCAGATTCCCAGGGTCTGCAGGTCTACAAATGTTTAAAAATTTGTGCTTCTGCAGAAATATACCTGTCATGTTGTGTACATTTAACATACAATCAAAATTATTTCGTAATTTAAAATTTGTTTTGGAGTTTTTAAATCACTGTTGATTAAAAAGTTTTTAGATTACATATTCATAATGGTGTATCAATTGTCTCTCCAAATTCAGAGACCCTCTTACAAATTGTTACAGTGTTGTCATAAACTTCAACTGTTGTCCATCTGCCCCTCAGAAGCAGGTGTTGTGTTGGTTGATCTGCTACAAAATCCCTACTGAGAAACAAATGCTTGCAACCTAAAACTGCCACCCTCCCTCAGTCTGTTTATCCACACTAAAAACTGACAGCAGATCCTGCACTAACAACTTGTCACATCCTCTCAACAACCGTTTGAATGATGACTTTATTGCTAGCTGAACTTGTCTGAGATACACAACATGCCATTTTTCTTTTTCACTCTGTCTTCATCATGACTGCCACACTCTGTTTCTCCCCCTTTTCAGCACTGCTAGATTTTCTCCTGCAACAAACAAAAAAGTAACATGAATTATTGTCATTGTAGCTCCTTGGATTGAAAATTATTCCCCTTTCATATTTTAATCTCACTTTGATGTGTTAATTGGTTGGCTAAAAAATTAATCACTGATTAATTTTTTGATAATGCTTTTCCTCTCTATGATATTAAGTGTCCACAGCCCCTTTATTGCTCTCTACTTCAATATTTGTTAATTTCACTGAATCTCAAAGTATTACTGGCCATAACATAATACTTTTCTATGAAGCTGCAACATAAAATTAAATATTTCACCCACAATTAAACTGAATGTAATTAACTGGCATTTATTATTATTATTATTATTATTATTATTATTATTATTATTATTATTATTTACCAGCATTTATTCTATTCTTACAGACTACTCGAAGCACTTTAGACTAACAGACATATTTAACCTTTTATTCATACAGTGCATTCATCTCTTCATTTAATCTAGCTCATATCCAAAGCCAATTTAGAATCACCGATTACCTAACATGTATATCTTGGGGCTAAATCAGAAATCATTGATGTCAAAAAGAGTTTATCATGTTTTTTCCCTTACACTCTTTGGATGCAGTTCTTTCACTTTTAAGACTGTGACAAGGGCAGCACGGTTGCACGGTAGTTAGCACTGTTGCTGCACAGCTAGAGGATCTGGGTTCAAATCCACCTTGGCTGCAACTTTCTGTGTAGAGATGTGTGTCTGTGTGGGTTTTCTCTGGGTGCTCTGGTTTCCTTCCACAGCCCAAAGACATGCAGTTGGTGGTGATTCTAAATTGCCCATAGGTGTAAATGGTTGTCTGTCTCTCTGAGTTAGTCCTGCGACAGGCTGGCTACCTGTGCATGGTGTACCCACCTCTCACCCTATGACAGCTGGGATAGGCTCCAGCCCCCGAACCCTGAACAGGATAAGAGGATGGATGGACTATGATGTAATGTAATACAAATGACAGATAGCATTAAACCTTGTAGCTTCACTGGTCTACATCATTCAGAGTCAGACCCTGTCACATATGTGGCACATATAGTTACAGTGGTGTGAAAAAGTGTTTGCCCCCTTCCTCATTTCCTGTTTTTTTGCATGTTTGTCACACTTAAGTGTTTCAGAACATCAAACCAATTTAAACAATAGTCAAGGACAACACAAGTAAACACAAAATGCAATTTGTAAATGAAGGTGTTTATTATTAAAGGTGAAAAAAAATCCAAACCATCATGGCCCTGTGTGAAAAAGTGATTGCCCCCCTTGTTAAAACATACTATAACTGTGGTTTTTCACACCTGAGTTCAATTTCTCTAGCCACACCCAGGCCTGATTATTGCCACACCTGTTCTCAATCAAGACATCACTTAAATAGGAGCTGCCTGACACAGTAAGGTCCACCAGAAGATCCTTAAAAGCTACACATCATGCCGAGATCCAAAGAAATTCAGGAACAATTGAGAAAGAAAGTAATTGAGATATATCAGTCTGGAAAGGGTTATAAAGCCATTTCCAAAGCTTTGGGAATCCAGCGAACCACAGTGAGAGCCATTATCCACAAATGGCGAAGACATGGAACAGTGGTGAACCTTCCCAGGAGTGGCCGGCCGCCCAAAATTACCCCAAGAGCGCAGCGACGACTCATCCAAGAGGTCACAAAAGACCCCACAACAACGTCCAAAGAACTGCAGGCCTCACTTGCCTCAGTTAAGGTCAGCGTTCATGCCTCCACCATCAGAAAAAGACTGGGCAAAAATGGCCTGCATGGCAGAGTTCCAAGGAGAAAACCACTGCTGAGCAAAAAGAACATTAAAGCTCGTCTCAATTTTTCCAAAACACATCTTGATGATCCCCAAGACTTTTGGGAAAACATTCTGTGGACCGATGAGACAAAAGTGGAACTCTTTGGAAGGTGTGTGTCCCATTACATCTGGCGTAAAAGGAACACTGCATTTCAGAAAAAGAACATTATACCAACAGTAAAATATGGTGGTGGTAGTGTGATGGTCTGGGGCTGTTTTGCTGCGTCAGGACCTGGAAGACTTGCTGTGATAAATGGAACTATGAATTCTGCTGTCTACCAAGAGATCCTGAAGGAGAATGTCCGACCATCTGTTCGTGTACTCAAGCTGAAACGAACTTGGGTTCTGCAGCAGGACAATGATCCTAAACACACCAGCAAGTCCACCACTGAATGGCTGAAGAAAAACAAAATGAAGACTTTGGAGTGGCCTAGCCAAAGTCCTGACCTGAATCCTATTGAGATGTTGTGGTATGACCTTAAAAAGGCCGTTCATGCTTGAAAACCCTCTAATGTAACTGAATTAGGACAATTCTGCAAAGATGAGTGGGCCAAAATTCCTCCAGAACGCTGTAAAAGCCTCATTGCAAGTTATCACAAACGCTTGGTTGCAGTTGTTGCTGCTAAGGGTGGCCCAACCAGTTATTAGGTTTAGGGGGCAATCACTTTTTCACACAGGGCCATGATGGTTTGGATTTTTTTTCACCTTTAATAATAAACACCTTCATTTACAAATTGCATTTTGTGTTTACTTGTGTTGTCCTTGACTATTGTTTAAATTGGTTTGATGTTCCGAAACACTTAAGTGTGACAAACATGCAAAAAAACAGGAAATGAGGAAGGGGGCAAACACTTTTTCACACCACTGTACTTCACTGACATACAGACCTTGTGACACTTTGATATTAGCTGGAAAATGGCATTAAGAAGTGCATGTTTTCCTAAAAACATTTTTTAAGTTTCAGTGGGTGAGAGTATTTCATTTGTATAGCACTTTGAACAATTCCCCCCAATTTTGTGAAAAAGTGAAAGAAAATAACAGCTGTAAAGAAGCTTCATGTTCTTACAGTACTATCCCCCACACAGTGCACTGAGTATGTTTGCCTCTGAGCTGCTTGGTTCCTGTTTCACAAAGGACTGTACACATGTAAGTAGTCTTTACAGGCCAAAAGTACAACACCGTATGAATGAACTGCGCTTGTTTTTTTCGGCACTAGTCCCAAAATAGAGTACTCTTCATCAGAAGCAGCCATGCAGCCTGAAGCATATCCAAATAGAAATTCTTATTTTAATTATTTAGTTATTAGGCCCGAGCCTCCCGAAGGGGTAGGCGAGGAGCCTATTGTATTCGCTCGCGCGAAAAACGAAAAAAGGTCAAAGTCGAGCGCGCAGCGCTCGACTTACGCGGCCCTCAAACAAGGTAGGGCAGGTCGAACGCTTTCCGAAAACCTATATATGCGGGTGAATGGAACAGCCCATAATTGAAATCGCTAATGTCAAAAGTTAGCTTGCGCGACAAAATTGGGTCAATGACGAGCAACGCGCTCGTAATTGACCATGGACCTCACCACAACGTGGGTCGTGTCGAGACGATTCCGAAAACGTATATATGAAGGTGACTGGAAAGGCGCATAATTGGAATCGTTGGCGACGTTCATTATTATTATTATTATTAGGCCCGAGCCAACCGAAGGGTCGGCGAGGAGCCTATTGTAATCGCAAGGGGCGAATGAGCAAAAATGGGCGGAGTAACATGTGACGTGGTCGTAAAGTGGCCCCGGACACTCATAGGGACGTGCGTCATGTCGAGACGTTTCCGAAAAATGTATATATGCGGGTCACTGGAAAGGCGCATTATTGGAATCGTTAGAATTTGTCATTATTAGGCCCGAGCCAACCGAAGGGTCGGCGAGGAGCCTATTGTAATCGCAAGGGGCGAATGAGCAAGAATGGGCGGAGTCACATGGGACGCGGTCGTGAGTGGCCCCGGACCTCATAGGGACGTGCGCCATGTCGAGACGTTTCCGAAAATGTATATATGCGGGTCACTGGAAAAGCGCATTATTGGAATCGTTAGAATTTGTCATTATTATTATTAGGCCCGAGCCAACCGAAGGGTCGGCGAGGAGCCTATTGTAATCGCAATGGGCGAATGAGCAAAAATGGGCGGAGTCACATGGGACGCGGTCGAAGTGGCCCCGGACCTCATAGGGACGTGCGCCATGTCGAGACGTTTCCGAAAATGTATATATGCGGGTCACTGGAAAGGCGCATTATTGGAATCGTTAGAATTTGTCATTATTATTATTATTAGGCCCGAGCCAACCGAAGGGTCGGCGAGGAGCCTATTGTAATCGACACGGGGCGAATGAGCAAAAATGGGCGGAGTCACATGTGACGCGGTCTAAAGTGGCCCCGGACCTCATAGGGACGTGCCGTCATGTCGAGACGTTTCCGAAAATGTATATATGCGGGTCACTGGAAAAGCGCATTATTGGAATCGTTAGAATTTGTCATTTATTATTATTAGGCCCGAGCCTCCCGAAGGGGTAGGCGAGGAGCCTATTGTATTCGCTCGCGCGAAAAACGAAAAAAGGTCAAAGTCGAGCGCGAAGCGCTTCGGCTTTGACCACAGAGACCCTCAAACAAGGTAGGGCAGGTCGAACGCTTTCCGAAAACGTATATATGCGGGTGAATGGGACAGCCCATAATTGAAATCGCTAACGTCAAAAGTTAGCTTGCGCGACAAAATTGGGTCAATGACGAGTGCAACGCGCTCGTCAGTTAGAGCCATGTGGACCTCACGAAAACGTTGGTCGTGTTGAGACGTTTCCGAAAACGTATATATGAAGGTGACTGGAAAGGCGCAGGTGACATTGGAATCGTTGGCGTTCTTCATTAGGCCCGAGCCTCCCGAAGGGGTAGGCGAGGAGCCTATTGTATTCGCTTGTGCGAAAAACGAAAAAAGGTCAAAGTCGAGCGCGAAGCGCTCGGCTTTGACCACGGACCCTCAAACAAGGTAGGGCAGGTCGAACGCTTTCCGAAAACGTATATATGCGGGTGAATGGGACAGCCCATAATTGAAATCGCTAACGTCAAAAGTTAGCTTGCGCGACAAAATTGGGTCAATGACGAGCGCAACGCGCTCGTCATTGACCATGGACCTCACGCACGAAAACGTTGGTCGTGTCGAGACCTTCCGAAAACGTATATATGAAGGTGACTGGAAAGGCGCATAATTGGAATCGTTGGCGTTCTTCATT
>JAMQGT020002701.1:0-25204 GCA_024447675.2 Pterophyllum scalare | reverse complement strand
GCTTCATGTCACGTACATGTCTTATCATCCAGTCCATGGCCATCTGTATTAAGTGACAGGCTTGAACAGATCTTACTTGCTTCTCACAGTGTGTTAAAATTAGATATGGAGATAAAATATCATGCAGGCTCATAATGTGATAACCAACATGAGACTGGGAAGAGGAGAAGGAATGCTGCTAGAAATGTAAATTAATTCATCCAGAGCCAGCACACAGTGATCTCCTAGTCTAAGAAGGGGAGCCTGGGCATATGTCATGCAGTGTGCCAGTGCACATTCACAGATAAATTAACACACACAATCCTCTAACAACTCCCATTGCATCAGCACGGTGACAAATTCTTTGTGCTAAATAGGTCCCTGTGGAAGACGACTTCGTCCTCTACCATGCCATGCCAGCAACACCAAGGGATCAGTTACCATTCAATCCCATCATCCACTGCATCCATCCCCACCCCACATCGCTCCCTCTCGTTCCCTCAGAGCCTTCCTCTGCTCCTTCCTTTACTCGCTGTCATTCATGGTTCTGGCATCTGTTTAAAGTGATGAAAAAGGGGGGATGAGACTGTGAGGGTGTTTATGACAGGGTGACATAGTGTTTTGATATCAGTGCATAAAGGATGAGTCATTTAGTGGAGTTGAATGAATCTTATATTCTAGTGTTTTTTTAAAATACAATTTAACAAACATTTAGTACTTTCTTACCATTTTAGTGTCTCAAATCAATATTTTTGCATGGATCAAATGTCAAAAAGTGACTGCAGCTGGAGAAAAACCCAAAGAGAATATCACTGTTACAGTAAATGGATGCTCTACTGAGCATTTAACAGTATCTCAGTTTGTTTTGATCCTGCTGGTTACTTCTACGATCTGTTTATATTCCACAGAAACACATCTCAGAGTCACTGCTAATGTACCTCTTGTTACACGTAAATAACACTAAGGAGTATACTGGATGAAGTTATCTCCAATAAGAGTACGCTCTTATTTTGAAATAATGAGGGGAAAAAATGACAAAACAATGATCAACCCTGCAAGCATGACCTGGGATGTTAGCTTCATTTTACTAAAGTCTCTGCTTCATGTCTGTTTATGCATTATGCATTATGCATTATGCATATGCAAATTTAAAATAGTCACTTGTATTTAATTGTATTGTACTTAAAAGTCTAGTTATGATCCAGCTGACTGTCAATAACCCTTCATTTTACTCTTCAGGTTGGAGTTTGTGGTGATGCAACAGGGCTGTTTGACAATGGCAAAAATTGTAATCATGATTATTTAGTATTATAATCTCAACTTTTTAACTTGATTGTTCATCAGTTAAATATGCATCATTAAAAAAAATCTGTATTTTTACTGAGGGTTTCATTTACTGGTGGTGGACATCCCACTTTGCAGGCTGCAGCAGACAAGGGCCAAGAAAGGCCAAGTGATCTCACTAGAATGTTAACCATGGGTAGAGAGCTAGATTAACAAAGAAGGCAACTAACCAACACCACTTTTATGAACAACCCAAAGACTGAAGCAGCTGCAGCTGGCTTCACCTACAGAAGCCTTCTTACCACTTTTACTGACTCTGTATAGATCTTACTTACCAAAGGCTGCTCACTTTCTACCCTCTTGGCTCAAGCTGAGCTAAACAGTGAGAACATTTGGGCATTTAGGGAGATGCATAACTCCACTGCTGTAAAAGAAACAAGTTGTGCTGTATTTTATAACTCAAGAAAAAAAGAGTAAATATGAATGCAAAATGCAATCGGATATTGACAATGTTGTTTTCATGATCGCTGGAACCCTAAAATAAAATTTTAATTAATTACCCAGTGTTATAATAACAGTGAAATAATGATATCAATAATACACACAGTTAGATCTTAAATAACACTGGTAAGTCTTCTTCAACATAGAAGGTAAAGGGTAAGTCTTGCACCTTAATGCTTTAATTTGCATGTGAGCTGCTATAGTACCACAGTGTGTGACCACAGAAGAGACTGAGATGCCTCACCCCCACTCAAAGTAAGTTATCTCACAAGGGTGGGAAATCTAAGGGTTGCACATAAATGGCAGGGTTTTGCTGGGCAATCCAGTCTGCAGGTAGAGCATATTAACAATAGAAAAATGTGATAATATCATTAACACTGATTATGTAGGTCACAATTTGTAATGAAATACTGTCTGGCTAATCTGCATCTGAATTACCCATATACAAAATGTGGTGCCCAGTGATGAACAAAAATTAGCCGATACAACTTGATTCTTAAAGAAATAACTTTATTTGAAGAGAATGGATGGAATTAAAGCCAAAGTCCCCCATTTTCAGAGGCTCAAAGATAAATAGACAAATTTAGATAATTTCAAATGTAAGGCTTATTTTTGTTACTTGGATGAAAATTCTTTGTAGTCAGTGTTTTACTGAAGTCAAGAATCCATGGGCATAAGTAAAAGCTGTCTTTCCTGGAGTCAGATGCTCTTCTACGCCTTTCCTTCAACTGCCTTCAGTTGCTGCTTATTTGTGGGTCTCTCTGCCTTCAATTTTTTCTTCACTAACTAAAAAGCATGCTCTACTGGACTGAGATCAGGTGGCTGACGTGGTCACTGAAGAATATCCCATTTCTTTGCCTTGAGAAACTCCTGGCTTACTTTTGCAGTATGCTTTAGGTCATTATCCCTTTGCACTGTGAAGCACTGTTAGATCAGTTTAGTGGCATTTGGCTGAATCTGAGCTGAAAGCACAGCCCTATACACTTCAATATTCATCCTGCTTCTTCTATCAGCAGTCACATCATCAATAAACATTAGTGGTCCGGTTCCACTGGCAGCCATACATCCCTATGCCATAACCACGTCTGACAGATGATGTGGTATGCTCTGGATCATGAGCCATTTCTCTCCTTCTCCATACTTTTATCTTCGCGTCGTTCTGGTACACGTTAATCTTGGTTTTGTCTTTACAAAGATGTTTTCCAGAACTGTGCAGCCTCTTTAGATGTTTTCTGGCAAAGTCTAATTTGGCCTTCTTGAGTGTAACCAATGGTTTGCATCTTGTTTTAAATTCTTCATTTCCATTCATGGAGGTGTCTCTTGATTGTAGACTTTGATTGTAGAATATGATATGAATACCTTCTCATGAGTGTTCTTGACTAGTATGTTGTTGTGAAGTTATTTATTTATTTTAGCCATGGAAATAATTCATCCAGCCATCATCCAGCCCAGTTATCTTCTCTGGTCTTTCAGGCTTTTCAGCGTTGCTGGACTGGCCAGTGCATTCCTTCTCTTTAAGAATGTACCGTATTAGTATGTATGTATGTGTTAGTACTGTATTGGTCACTCCCGAATTTTCTGCTATCTCTCTGATAGGTTCATTTTGGATTTTCAGCTTAATGATGACCTCCTTCACTTGCATTAATATGTCTTTGGCCTTCATATTGAGAGTTCCAGTGAAAAGCTAACAAATGCGAATTGAAATAAACTCCAAACCTTTCATCTGCTTATTTTGTCTTGAAATAACATAGGCCATAAATCTGCTTGTCAGTCAATTGTCCAATTAATTCTGAGCCTTTGAAAATGGGGTACTGTGTATGAAAATGGCTATAATTCCTACTCAGTGCAATACTTTTGTGAAGCCTCTTGAATTAAAGCTGAAAGTCTGCACGTCAATCGCATCTTAACTATTAGACTTAAAAGTCACAGTAGTGGTTTACAGAGGCAAAATTACAAAGAAAAAATGTGTGTTTTCTAATATTTCTAGATTTAACTGTATAATGGATGTTTCTATTAATACATTTTTATAATAAATTACTGACTGTCGATCACAGAATATAAAACTGCAGGCCATGATTATATGTGCAGTATGTAGCTTCTGTTCCTTCAGCTGACTGGATCTGAATAATTAATGACAGGCAAGGCTAATAAAATGTGTTTCATGCTTATATTTAGCAAAAAAAAAAAGTAGAAATGCTGATTGTATGCTGGATTTCATTCATAGTTAAGGCTTATAGCTACTGTACTGAAGTGGGGTAGGGTGATTATGGTGCTAAATCTGCCAAGGTAAGGCATTCAATTACCATGAAGTCTGAGACTGCTTACTGCCTCTCTCATCATTATTACTGAACCTTTTTTCCTCCCCAAACACTAGCTTTACTCTTTCTATACCCTCTAACTTGCACACGCACTACACTACCCCCAGCGAATATTATGAATAATTAAATCAGTCCAAGCTCTAGTGATGCCAGTTGTGTCTTTCCCTCTATTTGTGCTCCCCCATCTTCCCTTCTCTTCCTTGTTCCCTATGGACATCCTCTAGCCAAGGCCTAATGCCAGGTCTGTATAGCTAGGTTGAAGCTGCAGAGTGAGCGCGCATCATACCATCACCCTACCAAAAGCAGCAATCCACAGGCCGGCAGCATTATTAAAGGAGGAATGAAATGGGTGAAGAGGATGTCTGCAGGAACAGCTCTATCACTGTGGCTCAGATTTCCACACAGGCATGAAGAAGAGGCACATTTGGCTTGCCTGGATCGATCCACAGCATTTCATACTATGTCTGTTCCTGCAGGCTTCCATGATTCTCTATAGCGGTGCTGCCCGAATGACTTCAGTGGGCTTGCCTTAAAGAGTAAAGGTAACACCAAGACACAAACAGAGACTCACACAGCAGGAGCTCAGACAGGGCCTGTGTGAATTGAAGATTTGCAGGGAGGAAACTACCAGAATAAGAGGATTACTGTTCCCCGCTCATATGATGAAGAAAAGTTAGAACAGACACCATGGCAACAACAAAAGACATTCCAAGTTATTCAATGCACTTGTCAAAGTAGGACACAAAAAAGCTTAGCCAAGCCTTTTCTGTTTGAGAATCACCAGCTACTGAATTTAGACTAATTATGTGAATTCTAGTGCTGACTAAGCTTGATTTGTCCTATAGTCTCATTTGATTTGTCTGCTTGGCAGGATTGTTTTACTTTGTGTGTGTTTGTGTCTAGCATGTATATTACTGCAGTACATCTGGTTCCATGGCTGAAAGAGTCTCATAGCCACTGCAGCACTGCCCTCTATGCTGCAAAGCTCTGCAGCAGCCAGAATTGATTTCATCACAACCACAACAGTGGGTGATACACAGACCCTCATTTGCAGTGCTCCTCCAAGGTACACAGAGCTCCACATCTGAGACATCTACATTTCAAATAAAGGCAGGGATAGGAAGAGGGAAAACATGTGTTATTAATGAGCCAGCACCCAAAAAGTACTTCAGATAGGTCCCAATTAAGCTGTCACAAACTGAGAACAAGTCTCTTCCAATCACCAAAATTGCTTATCATGGGATGGTATGCTGTTACTTTCCATGCTCCAGTCATTTCTCCCCTAGCCCTAGAAGAATATTCCAATGTAGGAGGCAGGAAAGACAGCTTGCATCCACCGTCACTCGGTCCCAGCTGGACAAAGCTCCTGGCTTTCACAGTCCACAGAAGACCGCTGCAGCGTGAGCCCTGCACATCAAAAACCCTCCCACACATAGAGCCTGGCATTGATGAATACGCTGGCATCTCCTGCACCACATTCATGTTCTGACAGTGTCCCTTTATATTTGCTGCCAGCTCTTAAGTAGGAGAGAAAAACATTTTCCTGTCTTTATTTGACAGCCTCTTCATGAGGCCATCTCACATGACCCCTGCATAAATTTGCTGTCACGTTGCTCCTTGGCCACAGTAACAAGTGTGAAATGGACACAAAGAACATGGACTGTTGTATTCTTTTTTTCTACATATTACTCACTCCTTTAATAGTATAAAGGGAAAGGTAGGGGTGAAACTTTTGTTTAAAATGCCAAGGCCAGTTGCACAAACTAATGTAAAATTCCACTCACAGTATGTTATTATATGTACTTTGGGTTTGTCTTTCATCCTGTGTGGTTTTCGTCTACTTAAAAAGTAGGTTAAAGTAGTCCAACAAAATATCTAACATATTACATGTTTGATTTAATATCTTCAAGTTTATTATGGTGCAACTACTAAAATCCAGTTAGTCTTATTACACTCATCAGACATTTTATTAGGTACGCATTGCTAGTACTGAGTTGGACCCCCTTTTGCCTTCAGAAGTGCCTTAACCCTTTGTAGCACAGATTCAACCAGGTGCTGGAAACATTTCTCAGAGATTTTGGTCCGTATTAACATGATAGCGTCACACCGTTGTTGCAGATTTGTCGGCTGCACATCTATGATGTGAATCTCTTGTTCCACCACATCCCAAAGGTAGATTGAGAGTTGGTGACTGTGGAGACCTGTTGAGTACAGTGAACTCAAGAAATCAAGAAATCAGTTTGAGATGATTTGAGCTTTGTGGCATGGCACATTATCTTCTTGGAAGCAGCCATCAGAAGATGGGTACACTGTGGTCATAAAGGGATGGACATGATCAGCAACAACACTCATGTAGACTGTGGGTTTAAATGTTGCTCAGTTGGTATTAAGGGGCCCAGAGTGTGTCAAGAAAATGTTTCCCACTGTCATGGTCCTGGGCCAGTGGCCCAGTGTTTTGAGTTCTGTTAGAATTATTCTGTAAACTTTCTTCTGTTTACATTGAATTATCATATCTTCTGTTTTATATTACACTGTTGTTTTATTTTGAAGTCTGCAGGAAATACGGTCATACATTTACACATATAAGATTCATACACATTCATACATATAAGACATACAAGACACAGACCCTCACGTAGGCTGCGTATACAAATGTAACTTACAGACATTCCACAGTATGCTTACAACCATATATGGTAAGGAAAGAGCCAAGAATGCTGTTTATTACATGTTGTAAACTGAGTTTATGTAACCCACGTGACTTTACTGTGAAGGTCTGAAATAAAAGCATGACAAGGAAGTTGATCCGCAGGAGACCACTTCCTCTTTGCTCAGTGAAAGGTCACTTCCCTTGACTCAGGAGCTGAGCTCAGAGGATGGGATTTTCCTCCTTGCGCAAGTAAAACTAAGAAAGCTGTTGGTGTATTTGTTCTTTGTTAATGTTGAATGATTTGAACCTGTCAAGTTCCTTTTTATTTAGCTCGGTTTTGTTGTATTTTTGGGTTGCGTTTCTTATGTTTAGTTTTCTCAGTTTTGTTCTTTGTGTATAGGTCGGTTCCCCTTTGTCATGCTTTCTGTTTTAGGTCTGTGTGTGTTATGTTGGTCACTTCCTGTTTTATTTTGATGGTCTCATGCTCCTTGTGTGTTGTGTTCAGTTTGATTCACCTTGTCATTAGGTTCATTTGGTTCACCTGTTGTTCCCTGTTGTTTCCACTCTCCCTGATTTCCTTGTGTGTATTTAAGCCCTCAGTTTTCCTCTGTTCTTTGTTTGAGTCCTTGTCATTTTAACATCTATGTTGATGTCTGCTGTGTGTTTTGTGTCTTCAAGTTTTGAGTCTTCTAGTTTTGGGTTTAAAGTTTTGAGTTTCTGTGTGTAGCTGGCCCTCCTCCAGCCACTTTGTGTTAAAGCTTTTTTCAATAAAATCTATACACCAAATCTGCTCTCGCCCTGTGTCCTGCACTGAGGCCCTCCCTGCCTTGACTGCACCAGCCGTGACACCTACACCACTACACCACCACTAGCTGTCTGAACTGTGTAACCTTAGTTATGGCACATATTTATTTTTGGTCACATTTAATTTGTGTGGTTTAGAATATAAATTTGTGTTGCATATTAAGTTTTGAAATATTCATGATTTTACCTAATTGAGTTTATTATATAATTAATTATCATGTGCCTCATCTTATGATTTTATGTGTAAAATTTAAGTTAGTTATTATTGAACCTTGTGACAAGTAATTTTAGTTCCTACCTTGTACTGTTTACGGTGGGACTGTTTTTGGTGCAACATGGGTTTTTTTCCCGTGTGGTGTGCGTCTGAGTGCCGAGGGAGTAAAATTTGAGATCACACTGTCCTGCCGAGTTGGTGTTTATTATTAGGAGATTATATCTTTTTTTAGGATTAATTGTAACCCATCATACACCCACCGCCCAAAGAGGAGAGAGACCGGAGAACGCTACCTCAACCGGAAAACAGGGTTACACAAGGAAGGATGGATCCATGCTTTCATGTTCTTTATGCCAAATTCTGACCCTACCATCTGAACAATGCAGCAGAAATTGAGACCAATCAGACCAGGCAACATTTTTTCCAGTCTTCTATTTTCCAATTTTGGTGAAGCCATTTGAACTGAACCCCCACTTTTCTGTTCTTAGCTGACAGGAGTAGCACCCAGTGTGCTCTTCTGATTCTAGGTTCCATGTGTTGTGCATTCAGAGATGCTCTTCTTTATACTTTGGTTGTAACAAGAGGGTATTTGAGTTGCCTTCCTATCAGCTCAAAGCAGTCTGGCCATCCTCCTCTGACCTCTGACATCAACAAGGCATTTTTACCCTCACTGGATATTTTCTCTTTTTCAGACAATTCTCTATAAACCCCAGAGATGGCTGTGTGGGAAAATCCCAGCAGATCAGCAGTTTCTGAAATACTCAGACCAACCCGTCTGGCACCAACAACTATGCCACATTCAAAGTCACTTAAAATCACCTTTCTTCCCGCTTCTGATGCTTTGTTTGAACTTCAGAAGGTCACCTTGACCATGTCTACCTGCCTCAGTGCATTGAGTTGCTGCTGATTGGCTGATTAGTTGCTGGTGAGTTTATGTCTGAAGGTTCCTGGACAAGAAATGATCCAGCACAATAACATTTATAAAACTACAGCATGTTATTTTTTGTTATTACAAAAATTATGATACAACATGTTAATTTGTGAGACTCAGATATACTGATAGCTAGATGGTTACTAAGCAGTTAGCTACTGGTTTGCTGATGGCACAGCCATTGTGGGGTGTATCAGGGATGACAGAGAGGAGGAGTACAGGAGCCTGGTGAGGGACTTTGCTTTCTGGTGCCACAGGAACCACCTGCAGTTCAATACCTCAAAGACCAAGGAGCTGGTCATTGACTTCAGGAAGTCCAGCCCAAGGTCACGACCAGTTCAAATTGAGGGAGTTGAGGTAGAGGCTGTAGACTCCTAAAAGTACCTTGGACTCTGACTGGACAGCAAGCTGGACTGGACATGCAACAATGCTCACCTGTACAGGAAGGGGCAGAGCAGGTTGTACTTCCTGAAGAGGCTGGACAATGGGCAATATCAATGTGTAATACCACATCATCTGCCAGACATTTTCTATCTTCCTTTGTCTTTGTAGTATCTTTATTATTTATATATTTATTCGTTTGCTTGTATATTTCTTCTATATTTCTGACTACTGTTGTGCTTGCTTGTGTGCCTACAATGTAAAAGTGCTACTGGAACTTTAATTTCCCTGATGGAACCTTCCCAAAAGGATTAGTAAAGTTTAATCTAATCTAATCTAATCTCTAATCTAGTTGTTTTAGCCAGGCTATATGTGTTTCCTATCTATATGGTAAACTAAGCTAATCCCCTCCTGGCTTTAAGAGAGTAAAAATATTATTTTCACCTGTGCAGGTTAAGAAACACTTGAATTTAGAAGACGTTCAGTGGGTATTTAGATTATTATTGTCAAAACATGGATCCCTTTAATTGTCTTTGTAGCGCTTAGAAAATAGAGCATTATTAAAAAATGACAATCCTCTGTAAGATCGATCACATTACTTCATTAAGCTGTAATTGCTTGTGTTATTTGTGTGGTGATTTTTGTTTAGTTTAATCCCCCAAATTGATTAATATGTTTTCTCTTACCTTCCAAATCTCAATTACACATCCTGTGAATGCTCAGGAAAAGCAGGAAGTTTAGCTCAGCACAGCAGGAGAGCAAATATCAATGCAGTTGGAGAAAAGAACTTAAGTATCTAATACTGTAATGAGGCTCTTACATAAATGCCTTCATTTATACCCATAAGGATGTTCTGACTCTAATCTAAAATTGCTCCTGGCTCCTTCTTCTTTCATTTTATTTTTTTTGAGTCCTTTCAAGTTCAGTTCCTCAAAGTTGGGAGAACTTCAATTTTTCATCTAACTAAAGTGAAACTACCAATTACGGCAAATACTACTCTGACACTTTACTTACCGAATAACTTAAAGCTGTAGTGCAGTTGATTAGTTAGCTAACTGTCATGCCATTCCATTAAATTTTGAGACAGATCCAGGATTAGCTTTGATTAGAATAGATGCTGAAAGTAGGGGAACACAGCATGGCTCTGCCCTGATACATCAGTTTAGTTTTTCATTTAGAAACAAGCTGACTTTGTAAATCCAAAACATCTTGTTACATTCTGATTTGTGCTTATAAAAATATACCCCCCCCCCAAAAAAAATGTTAATGTTGCTTTATAAGTCTAATAAGACTTATACTGTAGTATGCATCACACTGACATTGAAAATGGCATTATAAAGGCATTAACTTTAAGTTGTGTCTTTCTATTAAGGGTAGTGCTTTAGAAATTCTGATAGCCTTTCTAGCTATTTTCTTCCTGTCTCCAGTCTTCATGCTAAGTTTCATGTAAAGTTCATATCATCTTTGTGAGCTTATTCTGAAGCGATTAAGTCATAACTGCTACAGAGATACATGTAATATTCAAAGACGCTAAAGAAGCATCCACTCACCGCAGAGAAAAAAGTAGGACAAAGTGCGCTCAGCGGGGATTCTAAGAGGGCAGTACATTGGCTCTGATAGTACAGCCCACCGAGGACAGCTCATGTGAGACCTGACCCCAGCCACTAAACACAACTAAAATGCCAGATGGCCTATCTGATCTGCTAGACTGTTCACAATAATACTCTCCTACTCCAACGAAACATTTGCCAGTTTTTCTTACAAAGCTGCCTCTTTTCAATAAATGAGACAAATTGCTGCTTTCATTAAGGTTTCCACCTTAGCATGCAGAAAGTTCAAAAGAACCGGGTTTCCCTAAAAATCCATCTACCCACGATTTAGAGTTTGTTAGTTACATGAAACCAGAGATGTTAGCCCAGATATAATGCTAAGATGCTAAGCTTTGTGTTCCATTTACCAGATAGTGGGAGTACGCAAAGATTTTGGTATTCTCACTGTAAATGCTGCAGGAAAATAGAAATTAACTTTAATCTGCTATCTCATCAAGTTCCAACAGGATGCCTCTGTGAACAGGCTATATACTAGAATAATTTACAACTACTGTCCAGGTTCCTTATCCCACTTTGAACTACCTAATGGTGTTTCCAACTTGGTTTCACACTTTCAAGCTCTGGTGCAAACATCAAATAAAGATAAACCACAAATAATCCCCAGGAAAGGCTGCAGGCAAGTCAACATACTGAAGATTTGCAACTATAAAATAGATAAATACATTCATAAATGCTTATTTTTGATCATCAGCATATTAATTTATTTGCCAAAGCTTTGGATCAGTGTGGAAGAAGTCACAAAGCAGCATCAACACAATAGATTCTAGATGTTTTGAACATGTTTTGTGTTTGTCAATTCAACATTACAATCCTGAAAAAGACTGGTAAAATAAGTGAATTAATGACCCTCCACTGGTGACTCATGGGCAAGGAACAAAAACTATGCTTTTATTACCATACTTTGTTAGAGGGGAAAAAAACAGGATTAACTCACACTCTTCTTTGCACGTGGATTGGAAGAGGGCTTCCAGTTTAGAGTACAAAAGAGCTTTGTTATTCTTGGTGTATCTGGTGGTGCCCAGGTTAAAAAAATACAAAATAAACTCTATACCTGAATGTTTACAGAACTACCATAACATCCTCATCTCCAAGTCTCCTCCAGCTGCTGTGATTTCCTATGCTACTTCCAGCTTCTTTACAGCTAGTCATCAACCTCTTAGTCTTTTGCCTAGCCTAGCCCCTGAGCTGCTTAGCCTTGCGCCCGTTTTCCTCTGTCTATCCCCAGCAGCCACCTCTCTGGCAGTCACGCCTTGGCAAAAATATCCCCTCCAGAAAAAAATCTGCTCCTCATTTTCTCCACTGGCTAGTTTCTTGTCTACAGTGCTGTCTAGTTCCTTTACTTGGGTGACTGTTAACGTATATTAACTGTCATTCTTATTTGATATTCGATGGAAACTATTTGTCTATTCTTTAATGAAATGTCAAAACCCGAACAGTTAAAAAACAACTTGTGACATGTTAGCGTTACCTGGGCCCAGTTTATATTGCACCTCACTTTGAGTTAATTTTTAATAACATTGAAACTTCCACACAAACTTTCACACTTGCTGGCTTTGAATTCCCATGCTCAAATATCACACCTCCCAGCGCCAAACATGCTTTCTTAGATAGCAGCATAGACATGTACATTGAGCGGGTCAGCCCGTTGCTGTGATATGTCAGTGCGTCCGCCATATTGGATGTGGCAGATCTGTGCTGTAAACTAATACAAATAAATGGACTGAACTTCATAAATGGCCTCTCTGCAAAGTTATTTTAGTTAATGCTTCTCGTTCATGTATGTTTAGGGTCCAGGCATCCAACCAGCATATATTTCCAATGTTTTTAAAAGTGTTTACAGCTACCAATGTTTGTAAAGCTGTTACTGTGATGATAAATGTAATTACTTGACAGTTACCAGTCGCGGCATATTACTGTCCCTACCTGAGCCTGGTTCTGCCGGAGGTTTCTTCCTTTTAAAAGGGAGTTTTTCCTTACTACTGTCGCCAAGTGCTTGCTCACAGGGGGTTTCTTGTTATTCTTATTAATATTCTTCTTCTTTTTGTTATTATATTATTATTATTAGTAGTAGTAGTATTTAGTAGTATTGTTGTTATTTCAATTGTTATTCTTCTTCTTCTTATAGTAGTAGTATTAGTAGTAGTATTAGTAGTATTGTTGTTGTTATTTTTATTGTTATTCTTATTATTATTAACCTTTTTTAACCTTCTTATTAACCTGGGTCAAAGACTACATAACTCTGCCCAATTCTGGACTACAGAAAAAATAATTTTAAAAAATCAACTCTAACTTTCTTGATATGACTTGTACTTTTGAGCTTTGTCTTGTTATTTATACAACTGTTATTTAAAACAATCTAATAATGTTCAACATAATGTCACTTATAATTTGAGGCCTCAACAGTCACTAGTTACCTGCAGCTATGTAGGTAACTGGTGACTTTAGAGATGAATTTCAAAGGTAAGCATTACTCAGCAAGTGGCAGTTGATAAACCTGTATTTAAAGCATGCGTGTAATATCGTAATGCACGTTAACTACAGTGGATCTATAGCTCATTGTGACTCTGAACATGGCTGAGTATTTCAAAAACTTCTGATCTACTGGGATGTTCCTGCACAAGCATCTGTAGGTTTTACAGAGAAAGGTGTAAAAAAGAGAAAACATCCAGTGAGCAGCAGTTCTCTGGGTGAAAACATCTTGCTGATGTCTAAGATCAAACGAGAATGAGCAGACTGCTCAGAGTTGAAATGAAGTCAACAGTAACTCAAATATCAACTTGTTATAACCAAAAGATGCAGAAGTGCATCTCTGAAGGAACAAAACATCAAACCTTGAATAGGAGCTACAGCAGCAGAAGGCCACACTTGGTACTACAAGTTCCACTGAGCTAAGAACAAGAAACTAAGGCTACAATTCACACAGACTCACCAAATTGGAAAACAAAAAACTGGAAAACCGTTGCCTGGTAGAGTCAGAATTTGGCTCAAATAATATGAAAGCATGTCTCCATCAATATCAATATCAAATTTATTTATGTAGCACATTTAAACAGCCGCAGAGGAAAGTGCTTCACAGGCAACCAAAAATACCATACATAGAAGACAAGACATAAAACAACAAACAAAAATCCAGACAAAATATAATAACTTAATGAACACAAGATGTCAAAATTAGCTTGAATTAAAAGCCAGAGAGTAGAAATGGGTCTTGAGCAAAGACTTAAATCCAAAAACTATCCGAGCAGTTCTAATATGAAATGGTAAGGTATTCCAGAGACTTGACGCAACAACTGAAAAAGTTCAGTCACCTTTATTTTTAAGTCTAGATCTAGGAATTTTTAGGATCATCTGATTGGCAGACCTCAGTGCTCTGACAGGAGTATGAAAATGAATAAGATTAGACAAATACAGAGGTGCCAGCCCATTTAAAATGTTAAAAACAATCAAGCCAATGAAGTGGAGCTAAAACTGGAGTAATATGTTCATGATTTCTAGTCCCTTTTAAAAGTTGAGCAGCAGCGTTTTGGACCAGTTGAAGCCGATGAATAGATGACTGTGGTAAATCTGCATACATAGAATTACAATAATCCAGTCTTGTCATGATAAGAGTATGTATGGCTCTTTCAAAGTCACTATAAGAAACATAGGGCTTCACTTTAGCCAACAATCTCAACTGAATTTTATGCAGTCATCTGCCACCAGATAAACCTGCAACCCTGACATCGTCAAGAAACACTTTTCCTTCCTTGCATTTCTCACTACCTCCCCCCAAAGTTTTTAAAAAGAAGCAAAAAAATTAGAGGGACAAATGTTGTTGCGCCTTAAAAAAAACTGACCACAGCAAAGAGTAAGATGCAGGAGGTAATTTAACACCTGCACAAGCAAAAAAATACGTCACATTACGTAGGTCATTTTGTAGCTCTACAAAGACCCAGCGCTGAAGTCTGAATTAGGGATAAGCTGGAGGAGGAGGCTGGGGGAGAGGGAGGTCTGGGCCCCACTGCTCAGGATGCAGCCCCTGCGACCCACCCCAGACGAGAGGAAGAAAACAGATGTTTGTATTGTATTGACTTTGTTTTGATGCGTGTCAAGAATTGTAGAACAACGAGCATCATTCATAATGCGCGGCACAATGCGCCACACTTTTAAGTCGCATTTTTTGTTATTTTTCTCATATTCAGTAATGTGTGATCATCATTTGCAATAACGTGTTTTCATAGATTTAACATCAATTTATTTTGTTGTTTTTTTCTTCATTGTCTGAAGTGTAACGTGCAGCGTTCATAATATCAATAACTTGATATCTGAGTGTTTCTCAGTTTTAGACTAGTCGATTAGTCTAATTTTTTATCCTTGTTTAATCGACTAATAAATCAGTCGCCAGGAACATCACTAGTTTAGAGCAAACCTGATGACACAAACTTTTTTTTTTTTTTCCAAGGCTGACAAAAATGAAGCCGACTGAGCCCAAAGACAATTGTGTGGATATCACAGTAAACATAGCTAAACATATTTTCTCACTATATTTTATTTTATAAATTGGTTTATTGCGTGTTCCACTCAATTACTAAATACCTGAAACAGCCTCAAGAATGTTACAGCAGAAAAAAAAACTAGAAAATAGTATTTGCTAAAGCACTCTGTTCACTACAGTATCTATCCATCCATCCATCCATCCATAGTCTCAGTCCCACAGTCGGACAGACTGACTCCTCCATTGTATACGAGAGCTGGCCAGGATGGAGCTCACTGTGGCTGCAGAGAAGAACAAGCAGGACTGTGACCAGCTGCAGTTCATCCACAGGATGAGAGACTACCTGGAGAGGAAGCTAATTGTTGCCCAGTTATGAGTACTTGTTAATAATATTAAAGGCTGCTTAAGTTAAAGTCACACTGATCCATGAGCAGTGAAAACAGCTGTTTTTCACTGATTCCTGGATTTAATGCAGAAAACAAGAAAGTGCTTTACTCCGTTTCATAATTTTACATGAAGTGATGGCGATTTGATGGAGACCTAAAGGGAGCAGAAATCTATGGCAATATGACCGTTCTGATCATTGACTCAAAATGACTCGAGCGAGCGAAAAGAAAGTGAAGGCCTGTGAGCCGAACCACTGGCTGTGCAAATGAAGCTAATCTAACTGGTTTTGACTCTTGGAAATGAGCAAATGGACCACATTTCTCTGTTTCTCTGTCTGTGTGGGCGTAATCTCAGGTATATGTGCTCACACGTTTTAGCTTTTTGAGGACAAGAAAAAAGGCAGCTGACCTCTATATACCTGTCCCCCTTTTTTAAACAAGGATTATGAGGTCTGAAACTGGACTTGCATGCTGTCCCACAGAGGCTGAGGCCCAAACTAAAAGGAAAACACCTGCAGGCTCTTGTTAAAGGTTACAGCTGATAAATCCGCACGGAAACTAGGGCTGGGCAATATATCGAGTTTTTAAAAAATATCGATATATTTTCATGCGCAATATGAGATGAGACAATATCGTTTAAATCGATATAGTCTATGGTGCGTTACAATCATACTTGTAGATCCACCAGTTCACCTTTCTCTTCTCCCAGTTTGTCTCTGCACAGCTTCACACTGCCCCGCCTCTCTCTGCTTCACCCATTAATCATGCAGGAAGCAACAGCATGGCAGTGTTCCCATCTTAGTGACTTTGTTGCTAGATTTTAGCGACTTTTCAGACCCCGCTGGTGACTTTTTTTTTCCCCAAAAGTGACCAGCAACAAATTTAGCGACTTTTTCCGGTGAGGTTGGAGAGTTTTGGAAACCTGAAATGCTTCACTGTTGCCATGTTTTGAGTACATACAGTCTTCGTACAGCGTCTGTTCGTATGCTTTGGCATCGCCCGGACCTCCCGGAGTCCCTGGCTGCAGGTAAGAGGGCCCCAACATAAGCAGCAGAAGTTGGTTTGTACCGTAAGTCACGTGACCTTAATAGCCGAAGTGGGTCTTTTTCGTGTGCTTGCAGACATTGCATTGAACGGGTGGCCCCGTTGCTGTGATACGTCAGCGAATATGTCTATGGATTTACTGAGCTGGCTAAAATCCTGCAGATGGACTTTTGTTCATTCAGTCTGTCATGTACAGGAGCCTGTACCTGGATGTACAGGAGTACAGGAATAAGACAGGAGGAAGCACTTTCCAGTGAAGTGGACTTCACCAGACTGGCTTTTTAAGGTCAGCCTTTTGCTATTTTTGCTCTGTATCTTTTCTATTTACATTTTAATAGCACAGCTGTGAGTCTTTTTATAGAGGAAAAAAAGCATTAATTTATTTAAGGAGCATAATTATTTAAATATGCCAATAGTTGATTTTTGAGCAATTTCTCATGTAAATCTACAGCTGAATGTTAATAAAAGTGTCTGTGTGACATTTGGGACATGTAGCTTTGACTCAGAAGTGCCTTTTTGTTTATACCTTTTGGGAAGAAAAAATATCAAGATATATATCACATATCACCATTCAGCTAAAAAAAATTTAGATATTACTTTTGGTCCATATCGCCCAGCCCTAACACAGCACACGTCTGTGTCGGTTAACAATTTCCCTGTTCCTGAGTATACCAATATCGCACCTGTTCCTGTATCCGAGCCAACTGTCACTTAAACTCTTGTCATGTTCCTGTGCTGGTTTGCCTTTGCTCAGAGTCTCTGACTCTCCCCGAGTCCAGGAGGAGCTGAACAGAGGTCTCTCTTCCTTCTGGGAGGAGCCAGATTTCCACACCTCAGCCTGACCACCTGCTTCTCATCAGTCTCATTAATGACTTGCATTTAAGGACCAGCTTGAGCACCCAGTCTCCGCCAGATTGTCTGTCTTCTTTGTGTGGTAATCAGGCTCACTTATGCTACTCCTCTGCCCCCCCACCACTACCCACCAAACTTTACACTTTGGCACAGTGAAGTCAGACAATTACCATTCTCCTGGCAACCACCAAACCCAGACCCATCCATGGGATTGCCAGATAGATAAGTGTGATTCATCATTCCAGAGAACATGTCTCTAAAGTCCAGTGGCAGCATGCTTTACACCACTGCATCTAACGCTTTGCATTTCGCTTGGTGATGCAAGGTTTGGATGCAGCTGCTAGGCCATGGAAACCAATTCCATGAAGCTCTCTATGCACTGTTCTTGAGCTAATCTGAAGGCCACATGAAGTTTGGAGGTCTGTAGCGACTGATTCTGCAGAAAGCTGGTGATCGCTGAGCACTATGCACCTCAGCATCTGCTGTCCCCACTTTGTCATTTTATGTAGTCTACCACTTTGTCTTACCAGAATCTCCTGCCTGCTTCTGTCAAGCTGGTCCAAATCTCTTGCAAGCTTCATTTGGAACATTCACCTCACCTACTCACCTTCCTGATCACCCTCTAATGTCCTCTGCTCCTACAGAAAAACAAACCACTGGCCTCTCCCTCAGGTAATCACCTTCAGCCTTCCAAGTAAGCTCTTGCATATTTATTCACTCTCACTAACTGGACTCATGTTTTCGAAAAACCCCTGTCCAGCTCCCTTGGTCTCATTGTTCTCTCCTCTCTCCCAGAATCTCCTCTCCTGTGGTCAAACCTGCATAAAGAAGCACCTCAGAATTCTCTCATATTATCATAAATATTTTTAGTTCAATAAAGACTGTAAAAATCAATAATCCAGTCTCTGAGTCTTGCTTTTGCATCTGCCAGTAATTATCGGTCCACGTGGCCCATGAAACACTTGGGTTTCTCATGGTTGTGTACTTGTCCTATGTGCAGCTCTGCAAACTACTCTACATATTGTAGCTTTGTGCCATCACCAGGGCACAGTGTCAAACATGGGGAACAACCGGTATGTGGGATACTCTTGTTTGTGTTATTGTTGGTCCTTTCACTTAGCCCCTGCTACAGAGAACACAAAAGGCATACTTGTGGTGAAGTGAAACTGAACTATGGCTATGACAAGCTATACTTCTTATGCTGCTTTTTGGTCTTTGGTTATTTTCTGGCACCAAAATTTTGTAGCCCAAAACCAGTTCAAATGGACACAACTTCTCTACCATAAATTCCACTTTAATCAGCTAACACTTTATCTGCTCTCTTGCAAAAGAGTGATTTCCACCTAATGATTCCATTGTTGGGCCTCCTGAGGGGTTCCCTCGCTGGTATCAAGTCATCTCCATCACGGTTGTGTCTCACTCACAAGCCTCCTGCCAGACCTCCTGAGGGGTTCTGCCTTGGCTGCCAGTCTTCTACCAGGCCTCCAGTGGAGCTTCATCACTGCTGGTCTTGCTGATTTGCACATCCTCGGGGTCGTCCACCTCAGTGGCTTTGCCTGTCTGCTTTGTCTGCGTGCTCTGTTAGGCATACCTCCTGAGAAGCTCCACTTGCCTGCTTTTCTAGCAGTGCATCAGCATGAGTTCAGTTTCAGTGTGCTCCTGCCTCCAGGCCACCTCCAGAACAGTTGTTCCCGACTGTCTTGCCATGCTGCCCGGCCGATGTTCGCCTGTGCTCACATCAGGGTGTCCACAATGTCCTACATTTAGGAACTATATCTTAGTGAACAACCACAATAAAGATTAAGGTTGAAGTACAACTGCAGACAAAGCAAATTTATTAAGTTTTTTTTTAAATGACAACATATGAAGCTACATTAAAATAGATGTAATAACTAGCCATGCTGATTTTTAGAGAGTACTTCTGGAACTATTAATATTTACTTTAGAATGTCTTCATTATCTGGGGTACTGTTAATTACATTTGTTGCAGTCCTGTCACGTAGATTGCATTAATAATGTGCTGACACTGTTATCTATTTTGTTTCTAACTGCTAAATACATTCAAGAATTATGTCACTTTATATAATAAACAAATAGATGCATGCTTTAAAAAACACATCTATAACTGAAAGTGTGAAGGCCTCAATAAATTTTATTAACATGTGTCAAGGAGTTTATTTCAACTGACAACAACACATTTTAAGAACTAACACACCGAGGACTAGGAGGCGGGATGCTGCTTTTCTGTCTTCTACTGTATATTTGGTTTCAGTGTGTGGTTTGAGCTGATCGGTGCTCCTGAGTGACAGCTTCAGTGATTACAATTAAGCAGCTCTTATCCCTGGACATAATCAAGGCAGGCCAGAATGCAGAGGGTAGAGTTAATCCTCCTGTGGCACAGAGATCCAAGTTTGGGAGTGGAGCAGGGGGATGTGGCTGGTTTGCAGAGTAAGGATAGACAGAGCGATGGGTAGACAGACTGATTTGGTCAGTGTCAGAATTGGCGGCCAACTGATAAACCCCACATTAGGGAGCGAATATAAAGATGTACAGATATTTCAATCCAATGAGAGAGGGAGAGCAGGTGGAAAGGGGTGAGGGTTTTAGGAATATTGAAGAGAGGAATTTAATCAGGGCTCTAAGTTAATACAGTGCCTATGAAAAACCGGGAGGACGTAAGAAAGGGGACTGGATTATCAGCGAGTCAGCATGTTTGAGGACAGTCCTGTGGATATTCCAATAACAACAACCTGAGGTCTCAACCAATTGGTTAGATTCAAACAAAATCTCATTTAAAACCAATTTTTACACAAGTATCACCACGTGTCTGGTAGCAGAGAGCTGCCTGCACACACTCCCGGCATTTAAGGACACAACACAGCATCAGCTTTAAAAAAAAAAAGATTCCTAATTAAGGGTATGACTCACAATCTTAGCAACTGGGAGCAGAATGAAAATATTTTTACTGGTACAAAGTAGAAAAACAAATTCTTGTTTGGCAGTTGTATTTTTGAAATTATTGGTGGTGGTTTGTGTTGAGCATACTAAGTAGTGGCATTTGGAGAACTGTTGTCTCTATGGCTGGTGTCATTGTTTATAGTACAGATCTCAGTGACAGAGAGACTAAGGCTGTCATGATACTAGACTATCAGTACTTATACCCAGGAAAATACTCAATGCGCTACCCCATTTCTGATACCACAGGGGAAAAACATTACAAAACAATACTGATGCATGCAAAATTATTCAGCGACAGCCCTGTTTATTGCCTGTGCTTTTCGTGACATGGCATTATATTTTCGTTGCTGATCAAATAGAGTTAGTAAGGTTGACTGCCACTGTTTCTGTCTAGCTACCGTTAGGCTTTTCTCAGCTTCTCAGCTGGGACTCTTATCACAACACTTTTTAGACACAAATAATTGTGGTATTCTGTTAAATTAACACTATCAATTAATGTTACAGATGGGCAGGACAGATAACACTTGCGGCCTAGCACCAGCATTAATGTTATAATTTTATTTTTAGCCATGTCCACTGCCTTAATGATAATTTAACAAATGTGGGTAATTGCTAATAGTTGAATGGTCATGTGTTCAGCTGCTAGTGAGAGGAGGGGCTGTGTGTTTTGTGTAGCAGGTGTGTGTGAACAGTTCCTACAGTACTAAAAAAAATTGTCATGTTCCATAATTTTAGTACCAGAAGCATTGGTCCTGGTGACATCCTTAAGAGAGACAAATTACTGTACAAATCCATGGGTCTACGAATGCCAACCTGTCATGTTTAGAACTGTTTTTATTATAACATACAATCACTATTACTGAGAGACACACCAACTTTCCAACATGTCTAGTTTCTATTTTCTCCAAAGTATAAAACAGAACAGTCTCTGGTGAGCATTAACTCTCTTTCAGTACACCACAGGAAGTCTGCTAAGATGTACTGTACTATAAGCATCGTTTCGTAATTTCATAAATTGTTGTTTAATAAATTATTCCTCATTTTAAGTCCAATTTCTTAAGATGAGCTTGTGGGTTTTTTTTTATACCATGACATTCTAAATTGACTAGTTAAGTGGAAATACAAAAAAATGTATCACTGGTTTATATTAAGTAAACTTGAAAAGATAAGTTGGTTCAATTAATTTCCTGTATGACTGGTTCCATTATTGATCTATGAACTTTTGGTTCAGCTAAAAACAGTGCAATCCCTTTGAATAATCATAACCAAAAAATGCTAATGGTGTAGTTAGTCCAACAGGCTGGAACTGACAAGTTCGGTACTGGAAATAATCAGCTGGCTGGTGCCGTTGGCCATATCTAACTATCATTCTCCCAACCACCCAAGGCACACAGACATAGACAAGGTGAGGAGCCTCTAAAAAGGCTTCAAAGAAATTCTGTAAGATATCACGGTACTCCTTGACTCGGTACGACAGTCACTGCAACAGGACTTACCATGTATAACTCGCTAATCTTTAAAAGCACATTAGCTGCTTAACAGCAGGAAGAACCTTATTCTATGTTTTTCACACCTTGCTAATATTAACATCTTCCTAAAGTCAAGTTATATGCCTCCGTATTGCTTGAGCGTTGAGCCTTCTGTGTGGTTTTCTTGAGAGATTATATTTATTTAACTTACAACACATTTTTTACAAAAAGGTCAGAGTATTAAGCAATGAGAGGTTATATGAACTATTACCTGACTTTTGTGGAAGAAAAGGATCTGATCATATCTGGGGATTCGCTCTTTTACGTTCATAATGTCACTTGACTAAAGGTCCCTGGACCTGATTTTTGCAGGTGTACTTTCTCACATCCTTTAATAGAAAGTCACTGGAAGCAGTTATTTCAGACCAAACTCCTCCTAGAAGCAAGACCCACAACTGGCAGCCATCTTAGAATCAGTCTGCGGCTCTTTTGAAGCCCTACAAGAATACGTTAGTAGAAATACCGGTCACATCCAACAAAAAAAAATAAAAAATGCTTCAAAAGTTTTGCCACTTCGCCTGAAAAACAAGGTTTACAAAGCTTTTTTTCCCCTGCAAGTTATGCGCCCATTATGCATGCACATTTCACAACATTACTGCTTCAATCGAGAGTGCTGACACAATCAATGTCTCTGCTCATCTCATGAGAGTACTGAACAAATGCCATGCCAGTTTATGTTCTGGATACAGTAAGCCAAAAATAAAATTACATTTACCTCCATTATTACTATAATGAAGAGAGAAATATGCCTGTCACTCACCACACAGCTGAAATGATTCATGTGTGCATGCTTTAGTAACTGACTGGCTGACGTTGCCCATTTGGTGTCTTTAGCATTTCAGAATTCTCTGTTAGATTTCTATTCAGGACTCTTTAAGTGCCACATCTCCTCCATCTGTAATGTCTCTGTTCCCTTCAGAACAACCCGGTCTTTTCTATACAGTCAAATTTGTTTTGCACAGATCCTGTTGAAAACAAAGTTACACTTTATTACCTTTACAACACTTCTAAATTTAATCCCCTGACAGAGGTAATCAATACAATCCTAAACAGAATTCTGTAGTCACACTGTGTTGACTCAGCCCAGACAAAGACATGAGTTATAGCCTTCGCTGGATGGGTGATGTGGAGCAGGTGCCAAGTCAATAGAGCAGTGCCAGGATGGGTGGCCGAGGGACTGTGGAGCTGCAAGGCCAGGGAGGTTGGAGGTGCATGTTAATCACTTCAGGAGCAGGAGGCAGTGCTCTGCAGGTGTCTGTCCCACAAAGGGCCATTCACTTCAAGTCCGGGCTGGCTTTCTTCTACCACTCGCTGATTACAGACCACTTCAGTCAGCTCACAAAACACACCTTATGCACAATCCATCACAGCAGAAGAAGTTATGAATCACAATCATCTCAGTTTCCATATGCAGCAAACACACTCAGGAATAAGCCTGTGTTCTCCTTGAAATTATTCATGTGTGCTGGGGTAGTGTCCCTGATAATTACCTCTCTGTGTGAGTCAGTCAAGAAATACTGCGTACATTTTTAACATCGCTACTACTTTATGCATTAGGCACTCAAGGATGTGAAGTGCATCATCTCTGCTCTAACTGAACAGACAAACACACAATACCATTTCTATATAACTCTGCTGTTCTATCATTCCCATGCACAATCACTAATGAAATGCTACACTGACCATGAAACTATAATGAGACGGGTATAAGGCTAATGTAGCCTCTCAATGTAGAACAAATATGTTTACATTGATGAACAGGGTAATTTCAATACATCATTTCTTTTCTGTTCTGCCAGTTTTACAAACACAAGATCAAAACTTCCACAAGTTTTCCCAGGAGGTTCAGGTGTTCATGTGCCTAATTAGTGATGTCGTGTAATCTAGGATTGCCCCAACCATCTACATTCTTACATCAGAAAATAATTTGTGTGTGTGTGTGTGTGTGTGTGTGTGTGTGTGTGTGTGTGTGTGTGTGTGTATGGTGTGAGAGCAGAATACTGGAAAGTAGATTTAAAAAAAACAGCATCCATGGTGCATCTCTGATTGCATTTCACAACAAGAAAAGCCTAAGTCTAACTCATGTTAATAAGTATTGAGTTATAAATGTTGCACACCGCTTAGACCCTTTTTAGGTTTCGTTTGTGTCCTGGCCTAAATTTAAATTAAGTGTAAGTGCAAACATGCTGTGCAACCCTAATGTATACTGATGGGTCCCCAACAAGGACATGACAAGAAAATATGTCACCACTGCACAACGTGGTATTTTTTTCTGTTCTGCCCCCACTTCCATGAGTTACATATGACTTTGTCTTTCCAAAATCAAGAGCTAGATAGCTCATAGTGTTTATTGGTTACCGGAACATTTCATTTTGCTTGCTAGCCCCCACTTAACAAAATTACTGTGCCCGAGAACTTTACCCTTCTAGTGGAAGTGACTTAGGCCTCAGTCACACTGGCCTAGAGACCAGTGACCAGAATGTACACTGCTCAAAAAATAAAGGGAACACTAAAATAACACATCCTAGATCTGAATGAATGAAATATTCTCATTGAATACTTTGTTCTGTACAAAGCTGAATGTGCTGACAACAAAATCACACAAAAATCATCAATGGAAATCAAATTTATTAACCAATGAAGGCCTGGATTTGGAGTCACACACAAAATTAAAGTGGAAAAACACACTACAGGCTGATCCAACTTTGATGTAATGTCCTTAAAACAAGTCAAAATGAGGCTCAGTATTGTGTGTGGCCTCCACATGCCTGTATGACCTCCCTACAATGCCTGGGCATGCTCCTGATGAGGTGGCGGATGGTTTCCTGAGGGAACTCCTCCCAGACCCGGACTAAAGCATCCGCCAACTCCTGGACAGTCTGTGGAGCAACGTGACGTTGGTGGATGGAGCGAGACATGATGTCCCAGATGTGCTCAATCGGATTCAGGTCTGAGGAACGGGCGGGCCAGTCCATAGCTTCAGTGCCTTCATCTTGCATGTGCTCAGTGTGAACCTGCTTTCATCTGTGAAGAGCACAGGACGCCAGTGGCGAATTTGCCAATCCTGTTGTTCATTTGGCAAATGCCAAGAGTCCTGCACGATGTTGGGCTGTGAGCACAACCCCCATCTGTGGACGTCGGGGCCCTCATTCCATCCTCATGGAGTCGGTTTCTAACCGTTTGTGCAGACACATGCACATTTGTGGCCTGCTGGAGATCATTTTGCAGGGCTCTGGCAGTGCTCCTCAGTATATGAATGTCAGAAGGTAATCACACAACCATGTATTGC
>JAMQGT020002700.1:0-12678 GCA_024447675.2 Pterophyllum scalare | reverse complement strand
TGGCGGTGTGTTTAGGCTCGTTGTCATGTTGGAAAATGAAGCTGTTGCCAATCACATTGTAGCACTTGTGCCGTACAGTAGCCCCAACACATGCACCAGGACACAATGTTTCTGTTCACTGCACGTCTCTTTATTTATCCAGTATAGATTTTGTACTTTTCACATTTAATACAAGGTTTGTCTGGCCAGCTTTAGTCCACTCATTGCTGCTTGTCTCTTACCAGGTCCAACCTCCTTCTGCTCACATCCGTCCCACTAATTTGTATCTTTAGGCACTTTGTTACTAGCAGCCTGTCACAATTGTACACTGCCCTATAGCTTGCCTGAACACCGAAAGACATCTTTCAGAAGGAACTGGCTGCTATGCTGAAGATGGGAGTGATAGAAGAGTCATCAAAAGAACTATGGTGTAGCCCCATAGTAGGTTAGGTTAGGTTGAACGGCTCCCTGGTATAAGTCTGGTGATGGGGGTGTGTGGTGGAGGGTTTGGTTTATGGCTCAGCTGCAGTGGGACGGATGTGTGGCAGAAGGAGGCTGGACATATTATATATTATTTGTTCAATATTTGTTCATTGCTTTCTGTAATGTGTAGACACAAAACTGGTTCATCCCTTGAGTTAGGTACCTTGTATATGCTTGAATGATTCATATGTCAGAGTTAAGTGGCTGGACTGGACTAGACTGAAAATGAGTGAGAAAGCAGTTAATGCCAAAAAAAAGCCCTCCACTTTAAAAAATTACAAGAAAGAAAGTCTGGCCCCTTGGAAGCAAAATATTAAGAAATGAGGGGTGGCTTAAGACTTTTGCACAGTACTGTATACTTTTTAGAAGCTTGTAATTACAGAGCCAAGTTTGCACACTTCCTGTTTGAATGTGTACTCACTGCTTTTCACCTGCTGAGATAACTTTGATTGACAGCTCAAGTTCGTGTAAGGGAGATAACTTAATAAAAAAAAAAAAGAAGCAATTTTATAAAACCAGTAAAGACATCTGATCAAAATGAAAAAAGTAATAAAGTCTGCAAAACAAGGTGTAGAAGGTATATACACCCAAATTCTCATGACTTGTATGCAATGGCAGTACAATTCTATAGTCACAGCTGCTGTTAAAGGGGACTTATTATGCTCTTTCCCAGCTCATTATTTTTATTCTTAGACTCCACTGGTGTGTCTCTTTGCATGATTCACAGTTTGATACAGTCTTGTACTGAGCCTTTGTGCAACCCTTCAGTTCATCCACTGTCTGAGACAAGCCACTCTCTTCCCCCTCCTGTGAAGCCAACTTTCTTCTAACTGGCTGGTCCAAGCAAACAGAAGGTTTGAACAGCAGGTGGGTGGTGCTAGCCATGTGTAATATGAGCGTTAAGCACTGTCATAGTATACATACAGTATAACAGAAATCAGGGAAAAGCAGAACTTCTTTGAAATTAATGTTGCTTTTTTATGTAGTGTATCACATTGAAACCAATGGCCCCAAAAAGTCTGGTGCACTATTCCCAGATTCACTCTAAGAATACACATAACATGAATGTTATTTATTTTGCTCACAGTAAAACCATTATAATTGAGCTCCCTTTGGAATCTGAGTTGCACTGTAACTCAGGCATTCTACCGCAGCATTTCTACACAAACGTAAACAAAACATTAAAATGAAGAAAAATCTTAATTCAATATGAGCCTTGTTCATCTATTTATTTCACAAAGTTTTAGTCAATTATTTGAACGCTCCATTGATCTCATTGTAAACAGACTTCAGCGTCTTCATTCTTTGTCATAAAGACTTTTTTTTCTTCTCTGGAGCGCTGTTGTTGTAAAACTTATTTACTGAGCATCCCTCTTCAGATTTTTCAAAGGCTCTTTTGTGTAAATATGATAGGGAAATGTTATGATAGCTGCATGCATTAGCGAGACAAAAAAATCATATCTCACCATACAATTAACAAATGATATGCTCTTTGGACTTCAAATACCAATTTTGCACCCCTACCACCCCCTTTCTCTGCCTCGCCTTCCTTCAGGCTCTCCCGGCCATAATTATTCATTCATTCAGCTTCCTCATTGCATGTGCATTGGTTAAGTGGTGCAGTAATCAGTTTTCTGATGAAAGACTTTTTCTCCCTGTAATCCAAAAGAGCATATACCAGGTCTGACTCTGGGTCTTTTCATGCTGAGGCTAAAGAGGCTGTGCCTCTAGAGGCTTAGTATTCTTAATCTGAATGGCTTTTTGCATTTGCTCATTTTCTACTGTCACCATCAACACTGCACGTGTGCTCAACGAGACACTAAAAGTGTTTAAACACAGTGTTTTCTGCTTAAAGTGCACAGCTGATATTGTAGCAAAGGCTTAATAATTCCTTTCTACTTTTGTTGTTTAGTTAGTAAGTGCTCAACTAATAAGCTTAAGAGCAGCAGTGCTAACGGCTCTGTGAGCCTGCACTCAAAAACAGAGGTGCCCTCAGTTGTATTTTAGTCTGCTTGCGTGCCAGCATTGATAATTAGCATTAAAAACAAAGTACAACTGAGGACAAGCCCCCCCCCTCCCCCACAAGATCTCTGTCAATGATGCTGGAGATCTGCTGCCTTCCCAACTTTTATGCTTCCAGGTTGTTTACCCGCTGCTGCTCTGACTCTGGGGCAAGTGCACTTTTTTCTGCTTCCTTCTACTTCTCTCTGACACAGCCTCTCCAGCACAGCCTGGTGCAAACTGGGTCTTTCCCTTTTCGTCTCTTCTTTTAGAAACAACTAGTTCAATGCCTCTTCTTGTCTTCCTTACCTCACCTCTTTAGGTGGATAGGGAGGGTAAGTAGAGAGTAAAAGAGTTTCCACCATATCAAAAAAATAAGATAAAATAATATAAAAATAAGATGCATTCATAGGACTATTCTTTTTATAGGAATACTATGTATTTTTTGAGAACCGACATGCTTAAAGACTTAAGGGCTCTGGGCTGTCTGTGACCCAGGGAGCAGGACAGCTAATCCTTCCTGATCAACACTGATTATTTCTATTTTAATTGCACATAAATGCTCCATAGTTTTATTACAAACATAGTAATAGGGTTAATGTGCATATTTGTCAATCAGACTTAAATGAAGCAAAAAAAACATGATTAAAAAAGATTTTCTAATTTTTATGGATTTAAAACACATTAGGTTTATTAGCACTATTATACAATGTAAGTATGTAATAAACTTAATGTAATGCATATTACATTATTTGTATTAAAACTATGGAATCCAAATGGATGGATGGAAAAAAATGTAGCTGTGACAAACTCATAATGAAAAACTGCAACATCATGGTGGCACTACAGGAAAAGCACTTTCTGAATTATAGAATATTTCATGGATTAAAAAAGCTATTTGACTTTTGCTTGCTCTGTTTTCTGATATATTGAACCTGAAGATCCTCAAGAACATGTGCTGCATACTGTAGTTCATATATTGGTGGCTGTCACTGATGGCATTGATGTTTGGGAAGAAACTGTCCAATCATTAAATTGTTACTGTATTCCTGTCATGTACGTACCTGCAAAAGGCTGACATGGCAGAGAAAACATGCCTAACAGGAATGCTTTTTAAATAGAAACAGAGTAGTTAGTACACCATTAATGGTGTCTCCAGTTGTCAGAAATGTCTCAGGTTTGTTGTTTACCTCTGTGCAAAGTGTGGATAGCTATTATTAGTCAGTGCTGTTGATTCTGCAGTTCTGTATCCACCTCTCCAGGCTCCACTTGCTGCTCCCGCGGCTGCCACACATCACTTCAAGAATCTGATGAACTGTACCAACCTCAGATTAACCTCTAGCCCTGTCTTTCTTTTTCTGCACTCCCAGGCCGTCACTGGAGGTGAGACATTCACTCACACGCTTGGCACATGGGAACTAATGCGCACAAAACAGCCATGCCTACACATTCTCAAAAACACGTGCATGCACGCACACACACACACACACACACGAGGAAAATGAAGTTCCTTCATTGACAGGGTTATAGAGAGGTTTAAAATCCACCTGCCCTCCACTGTCAGACAGGCCCTGCTATGTCTGGAGTTTAATAGACTCAGGCAGATAGCTCTTGGAACAGAAGGGAATATCTTTTAGGATATTCAAGTGCAATGGTGCACTGGTTAAAAGAATTTGAACTCTTATTGTGGAAGGCATTTAGTAGTAAAGAAAATCATAAAAACAGACAAGTGTACATTAATCTAAGTAAAAAACTGCTCAGAAAAACTAAAGGAACACTTTGAAAACACATCAGATCTCAATGGGGAAAAAATTATGCGGATATCTATACTGATATGGACTGGGAATGAAAGGATGCCACATCGTTTGATGGAAATGAAAATGATCAACCTGCAGAGGGCTGAATTCAAAGAAACTGAAAATCAAAGTGAAAAAATGATGTAGCAGGCTAGAGCATTTTGCCAAAATTTAATTGCAGAAACTCAAAATGGTACTCAGTAGTTGTCGTGCTGAACGATGTTACAGGCAGCATAACGTTCTCCGTGGCTTCTCCAGACCCTTTTCACTTGCTCAGTGTGAACCTGCTCTTATCTGTGAAAAGCACAGAGCACCAGTGGTCACCTGCCTATTCTGGTATTTAATGGCAAATGCCATTTGGGCTCCACTGTGTTGGGCAGTGAGCACAGGGCCCTCAGGCCAGCCTCATGAAGACTGTTTCTGATTGTTTGGTCAGAGACATTCACATCAGTGGATGCTGGAGGTCATTTTTCAGCTCTGGCAGTGCTCATCCTGTCCCTCCTTGCACAAAGGAGCAGATACTGGTCCTGCTGATGGTTTAAGGACCTTCTATGGCCCTGTCCAGCTCTCCTCGTGGTACCAGAAGTGACACTGACCCTAGCCAAATGCAAAATAGTGAAATAACAGAAAAGATGTGGAGGGAAAAATGTCAGTGGCCTCCTCCTGTAAAACCATTCCTGTTTTGGCTTTGTCTCATTGTTCCCCCTCTAGTGCACCAGTTGTTGATTTCATCAAGAGCAAAGCAGCTGAAACTGATTAACAACCCCTCTGCTACTGACCAGATCAATATCCCAGAAGTTTAAGTGACTTGATGCTATATAAGAATACAATAAGAGTGTTGAAATTCTATTTATATTTGAGAGAATTACCAGTACTTGCACTTGAATAACCAATAAGATATTCCCTTCAGTTCCAAGAGCTGTCTGCCTGAGTCTATTAAACTCCAGACTTGCAGGGCCTGCCTGTCTAACAGAGGAGGGCAGAAAAACATCATGTGAGTATTTGTTGCCCATGCAGGGTTTTTACAATGTTGGCTCATTTCACATCCACAAGATAAAGCTGAACTGATCATTTCCAGCACAATGTCTATCAGTGCACTTCCTGCGTTATCAACACAGCATACTGGATAACCTCCCCAAATTCTAAATGTGCAAAGTGCATCTTAAATGACAGGAAGTGTGCTTCCAGGCAGCCATGACTAATAAATAATGTGCACAGTGCTAAACCCTAAATGCACAGTAAATCTGACTTTACATCAAGCAATTGTAGATTTTTAACCAGAGCATTATAAAACAGTAACAGACAAATCAGAGTGTTACCTTCAAGACAAAGGACAAAAATTGAGGACATCATTGGGGTGTGCTCCTAATAAGGTAGTGCTTCTAGATCTGGAGCCGGGCATCACTGAGCTCCTGGACAGTCTTAAGTGCAACCTGGTGGCATTGGATGGACTATAACATGATGTCCCAGAGGAGTTCTATTGGATTTAGGTCAGGTGAGCGTGGGGGGGGCAGTCAGTGCTGTAAATTCCTTCATTCTCCAGGAACTGCCTGCATACCCTCGCCACATGAGGCCAGGCATTGACATGCGCCAGGAGGAACCCAGGACCCACTGTACCAGCATAGGGTCTGAAAATGGGTCCAAGGATTTCATTCTGATACATAATCGCAGTCAGGGTGCCATTTGCTAGCCTATAGATGTCAGTGCATCCCTCCATGGATATGCCTCCCCAGACCATCACTGACACACCACAAAACTGGCCGTGCTGAAGGATGTTACAGCCAACATAATGTTCTCCACAGATTCTCCAGACACTTTCACTTCTGTCACATGTGCTCAGGGTGAACCTGTTGTCATCTTTGAAAAGCACAGGGTGCCAGTGGTGGATTTGCCAATTCTGGTATTCTATGGCAAATGCCATTCGGGCTCCATGGTGTTGGGCAGTGAGCACAGGGCCTGACTCGGACCGACTGAAATCACTTTCAGACAGATTGGTGAGAGTTTGCAAACAATTACTGTTCAACAAACAGCCAGCACATTACAATCAATCTGAGTCAGTCTGCACTGATGAGCGCAAATCATCTGTGAAGTGTCGCTTTGCAATAGGTGACTCAACTTAACCAGTTGCCAATTGGTTGCATTCTGGTTATATTCCTATATAAAAGCAAAGTTGCTGAATTTCACTTATATAATTTTGCTGTCCTGCAGCAACAGATTTGTGATTTTCACTCATTTATCACAGTTAATTTGCCACATTATTACAAATAGAATGCATCTAATTGTCAACTTGACCCCATTTGATTGCAAAATGACAAACTGAGAGCAGACTGACTTCAGGATGGCAACTGACTGCGAGTCTTCAAAGCAATGAAACTAAGCAAGGTGAGACTGCAAGTTCATTGCACACAGTTGCAATAATTTTGGTGACTGTGACTGTAGCATTTAAAAAAACTTAAGCAAGATTCTTGTCTCACCCTAGGTCCTAAAATTGTTCCCTCTCCGTATCCACATTATGTTGTTTTGCACTTTAAGCAAAAGAAACCTTTGACTTGGCCATTGCAAAACTCAGGAGATCTCATGTTTCATTTGCTCCAACAACTTAAGTCCAGGCCCACTCCCCTACAAACCAGTATCCACTGGGCTCAGCCACATCTCCTGCGAGTATGACAATGCGTGGAGAGTGGGTATCAGCAGAAGTTTCCCGTCTTATGTATTCTTACAGCCTTAGTTTAAGATATCTGTTTAAAATCTTTATTAAGAGAAGCTTATGTGTTCTTTCAACTGTGTTGAATTATAAGAGGCACGGCTGCTACCAAGGCTCAAGCAGCTTTAGCATCGAACTTCAAGCTTTTGAACAATTCATTATCTTCAGATACCTCATTTTAAACACATGTATCCCTTTCTGAGATATAGAAAAATAGTCAGAGTTGTTTCATGCCAATTCTGATGCAATGTGCCGAATGAGATTCGATTATCATCTCAAGACTTTTCCTTCACTTGTTTCATTCATCCCAAAATGTGCGCTCTGTTCTTTATAACCAAACACACTGGAAGCTACATACTTAAATAGACAATTGTGGACAATTGTATCTGGTAACAGAATAAATTAGCCCGCCTGTGCCCAGTGGTAAAAAAAATCCACTTGCCAGCACAAACAAACACTTTAGAGCTGGTTTGTTTGAGCTATACATGATCTGAAATGTAACAAAAGCAATTAGTCTTAAAGCAGAGTGTCCTGTGCCAGGCACAGTAATGTCTTTGTGCTAACCTGGCTGCTGGCTGCAGTTTCAGATTTAACAGAGAAGCAGGAGAGTTTACTCGTCTAAACACCAGCAAGAGTTTAAACTTCAAATAAAAAACTAAAACTAAATTATGAATATTAAAAACCCACATTTATGTTAAAAAAATGAACTATGCACCTCGATACCCCTTCTCAGAAGTTTCATTAATTCCCCGTAAATGTTGTACCAAAGACTAAAACTACATGATTGGTATTGCAGCTGACAGTGACTCATATCATTTTAAGTCTTTGTGTTAAATCTAATGGAAAACTATTGAGCCAAAACCAAATGTTTATAGAACTTTGTAACTTCTTACTGTAACTTTTTCAAGCCTCACAAATGAACTGTAAAAATGGGAACTCTTTGATGGCTTTGCATGAAATATTCTTTTTATCCACTTTAGTTTTCAAGGTTCACCTTTGCTGTTTTTATCTGAACCTTAAATCTGCTCCTTTGTAGCAGTTCAGCAGTTAGAAGCCAGCACCTCTGCTAAATGCATAATAGGACAGGACGTTTATCGTTCTGAAAAAAAAGAAAAAAACCTACTCGCACTTTGAGATGAGTAGATAACCTTCACACACCGAAGGTGATTTGGAATTGTCTAAACTTCAAAGGTGTGCGATGAGTATTTGGTTTCACGCATGTAGCGGGTGTTTTGAGGCAAGAGGAGCCCACGTGATTTTTTATTTTGTCAATACTGCCATTTTAGTTTCTGGAGAATTCCTCTGGTAGATGCTGAAAACCCTCCTCAAGGACGCCTAGCATTTGCTAAACCTAGCATGCATCAGGGCAAGACATGAAATGGGATTAGATCAACCTCATAATTGTCCTCTACAATGAAATCAGGAGAGATGCTATGGGTCAACCCTGGTCTGTTCACCCAAATGTCACCCACAATATCTTGGATGCCAGTGATTAGATTTTAATAAAATTTGCGTAGCTAGAGGGGGCTGATGGCTGTCATTGCGTCATTGTGGCATTTTACAAATTACAATGACTAACAGAGGAGAGGAGAAGAACAAAAATGACACAATGTTCATTTCATGCACAGTATCTTCAGTCCTGTTGAACAACTAAACAAGAGATAAAGAAAGTAACTGTTGAACTGGCAAATTGCAGCTATTAAACCATTAATTGTAATATGAATAGTCTGTATATTAAGCAATATATCAGATTAAGTCATAAGCAACAGACTCTATCTATAGTATATTAAATATTAACAGTATAAGCAAAACAGTCATGGGCCACTTAATTAGGTATACTTGCTCAATAGCCTGTTAACACAAATATCGGATCAACCAATCATGTGGCAACAACGCAATGCATTTAGGCATGTAGAAATGGTCAAGACGACCTGAAGTTCAGATCGATCATCAAAATAGGGAAGAAACGTGATTTAAGTAACTGAATGTGGGATGGATCACCACAAACTGGATTTTTCCTATACAACCATCTCTAGAGTTCACAGAGAATGGTCTAAAAAAGAGAACATATCTAATGAGACCGCTTCCACTGATAGGAAAGTAACAGTAACTAAAATAACCACTTGTTACATCCGCTATATGCACTGGAGTATCTCTGCATGCAGAGTCAGGGTCAGAATTTGACAGGTTCAGGCTGCTGCTGATGGTGTACTGGTACACTTGGAGCTCCTTAGTACCAACTGAATATCATTTAAATGCCACACAACTATGTGTACCCAACTTCAATGGCTGTTACCAGCAGTCATCTCAAAATGTTTTTTTTTTTTTAACAATACAATGAGTTCGCTGTACTCAAATGGCCTCCACAGTCACAAGATTTCAATCCGAAAAAATACCTTTGGGATGTCATGGATGTGCAGCTTAAAAATCTGCAGCAACAGTTCTGAAGGCAAAATGGGGATGCAACATAGTACTAGCAAGGTGTACTTAATAAAGATTCTGGTATTGGTATATTCACATTTAAATATAACAGACAATATGTGTGGACATATATTTATACAATATATAAGAATAGAAGAGAAATATAGCAGCAGCTGAACACAAGGGATTTTCTGTCAGAACAGCCTCAGTTCTTTGTTGTATGGATTCTATTAGATGTTGGAAGCTTTGAGATTGTGCTTCATGATGACATGACCGCACCACACAATTTCTATAGATTTTTCAGCAGTACATTCATGCTGCAAATCTCCCATTCTGCCACATGGAACAGATTCATTTGTCATGATTGTGAAGGCCACTGAAGTCCACTTCATTGTCATTTTCATGAAACCACTTTGAGATGTGTGACATGATGCTTTGTCAAACTGGAAGTAGCCATCTGGAGATGGTAACTTGTGAAACCCAAGCAGGTGCCAAGAAAACATTCCCCACACCTTCACACCATCACCACCACCAGCTGAGTTCCCGTTGTCTCTCTGACCTCTTATCAACAAGGTGGTTTCTGACTGTGGTGCTTGGAAATTCCAGAAGTTTCAGAAGTACTCATATCACCACCAACACTGATACCCACTCTCTCCCCGTTCTGATGTTTGATGTGAACGTTAAATCAGCTGAACCTAAGTTCAGCTCCCAGCTGAGCTCAAAGATCCTGGCAGCAGAACTAAAGTTCCTGTGGGATGTAGATCTGAGCGAGAGATGACCAAGCTAATTGTTTTCAACGGGCCTTGCGAGCTGCGATGACCAGCTCACAGAAAGGGGCTGTGACCTCTTGCCAGTGTCCGGGCGTGTGTTAAAAGCCCTCCCACAGTGCAACACGCCCCGGACTAATTTCACACCCTTTTCATTGTGAAGGAGCCCAGCCGCGCTTGTACATTTAAGTTCGCTATATTGCTGTGCAATTGAGTTTGCAGATGCTCACACTCTTTTCTCTCTCTGGATCTGTTTGCCTTTTTCCTTGCGTGTAGAGCGCACGTGCCCGTGTTTTCCTTTTTTTGTATATGAATTTGTGTCTGGGTTTAGATTTGTCATCCTTGCACGGTGGCCTACAATAAAGGCAGCTATGCCTTTCAGCATGATTTGTGTCGCACAGCAGATTCCTCTTAGTGAAGAGCATTTTCCACATGCCCGCTTCTCTCTCCACTCTCGCTGGGGGAACGTCTCACTAATCCAATTTAGAACTAGGAAAACAGATTTCTGTCGTGCAGTGCCACTGACGAAACAGTCTTTCTATACTGTGTCTTTTATAGTCATGAAGTGGGGTATGAAGCTCATAGTCAGGGGATAGTTATGTATCATTTAAAAGTGAATATATGCACATACATAAGCACAGTGTCTCAGTTACTCTCTCCAGTGTTATCATTGGGTCATATAGAAAATCTGATTGTGACACATTGCATCAGTCTGTTACACAGTCTATCACTTCCTTCATGGTTTTGTCCGCTGTGTGGCTTCGGTTGTTTTATTAACTTTTTCATTTTTTAAGATGTTTTTTTCACTATTTCAACCTGGCATGCTTGTTTTATGCTTTCCATTCTTTTACTCCTCACTTAATAGCAGGGGCATATCCAAAGGGCATGACATGGGATGGCATTTACCACCCCTAAAATATGATTGGTTCCCCCATGACCAGTACCATTGGACTGCAATACTGTTAGGCTTACAATCAATACTATTGATTGAGAGTATGATGGGTTCATTAGGAAACAAACTTCGTACATTTACTCAAACACTTTACTAACATACAGGTTTAATATATGTACAGTACCAGACAAAAGTTTGAATACACTAACCCATGGGTGAGTGTGTCCAAACTTTTGACTGCTACTGTATATAATATAAAACCTGTGCATTATTAAGCTACTTAAGTATGAACTTTTACTTATGTCTAAAAGTCTAAATCTTTTTGTCACTTCCCACAATTGACAATTGCCTGCCTGAAAATCATGCCCAATGTTTTCTACGCCAATTTTTTATTTCTGATTAAATATTATGATCCCTCCCCTGTGCTATTCCATTTTTAAAAATTCTGGAAACACACCTGCTTTGGCAGCTGAGCAGTGAATGCAGCAACACCACCAGTTTCCCAGAGGTTTGTAGTCCTGTGGATGCTCCTGTTGTCTTTCTGCCTATGCTTCCATTTGATTGTTTGTCTGTGTACTCGAGTAATGAATAACAAATTAACAAACTGGTAACTTGCAGCAGTCATGATGATCCATAGGTAATCCTTGATTGTGTTTTACTGCTGCTTTTCTAGATACTCAGTCTCACACATGCAAACAAATCATTGTGTGGACTGATAGCCCAGTGATGAGTTGGCAAATATCCACAGAGGTAGATGCCTAATGCAGACAAAAAGCTGTTCCAGCTGGTTGATTTGTGTTTGTTGCTAATCAGGCTTGAAAACCAACTCTTAAAACAATTCATATGAAAAGCTCATTCTTTTTAAGAAAGCTTTGGGGAGCTTGTGCAAGTCTTCCAATTCCTCAGTTGTTTAAGCTGACACATTTCAACATGCGTGACAATTACTTTGAAAGCAAACAATCTCCGTGGTCTTGCTACTACTTACTGTAGTTGTAGTAGTTGGCGAGTGTTTGCATCTTCCACGGAGTTGGCATCTTCCATGCAAACTATGGGCAACCATGGCAACCAGAGGTTTTCGGTGCAGCACTGTATACCTCTTTGCAACCAATTTCACCTGGTGACAGCCAGTCACCTCCAGTCACTACTTGCCAACCAATGGAGGAATACAAATTTTTCCCCTAGGAACCAATGGGTACCATGTCAGATATCCACAGAAGTAGATATTTCCATAAGGTCCCTGATCGGGGGACTTAGGAGTCAGTTTCACAGTGACTGCCAGCAACCAGTTGTGGAATAGACATTTTCCCCTAGTGACTGGTGGTTGCCATGCAGTCACAAACCAGTCTCTAGGCCTGTGTGACTGTGGGTTAAGAAATCTTCTTACACTATAGTAATCTTCATGACTAGTTGTTACATTCCCTTTAAAAAATGTAAAGTGTTTACATCAGGTTAATGTTTACTATTCTGCTTCCAGGACCTGACCTCTGGCTTCCACCGTTCCCTACTATTGGCTCTTGCTGAGTGCTGCAGCCAATGGATGCTCTGCAGGGCCTACGTAAGTTGACCGTTGCTACACTTCAGGGCCTTTGGCCATTTTTTTTTTGTGGTTAGAGGACCATGTGCTTTTGAGTGTGT
>JAMQGT020002699.1:0-11158 GCA_024447675.2 Pterophyllum scalare | reverse complement strand
GTTCTCAAAAATGCTGTAAAACCATCTGACATCTTACCCAAGGTACATGATGCTTTCTGACTCCTGCAGCACATTAGCAATGACCTGAACTGTTTCCATATCAAGGTTGTTCTCCAAGCCTAAACATGAGATGGAGGATAAGTACATATTGTGCAATCACAGGTTTTATATCACCCACATGGAAGGGTCTATCAAAGCTTGGAAACAAAATTTTACCTGGAACTCACCAAAGACTCTCACATCTGTGCAAAAGATGTTGAATATCTCCTAGTGTATCACAGTTTATTCCAGTCCCAGTAAGATCCAGCTCTGATATCTTACCCTTGGTGAGGTTCAGGAAGTACTTGATGACATTATAGTCCATTTGAGAGAGTGTTTCATCACTAACATTAACTCGTAGCATCTTTGGCTGCATATCAAGGGCTAAAGAAGGGTCCTGTTGCTCAAACAGGCAGTGTAAATGGTTTAAGACGTGAACTCCATTTTCACAGAGCATTCTCACTTCTCTGATGATTTTGTGTCGATAAGCATCCACTTTTTCTTTGTGGCAACATATCCCCACCTGCCTTGACAGTAAGCTGGTATTGCGTTCAGAGAGGATTCCAGACAGGAAGCGGCTGAAAAGGTCCAAGTTTCCATTGCTTGATACCTGTCTGGGACCTGAAGTGCAGTGAAGTGCATCAGGCAAAGGGTGATCTGTCACCGCACAGTAAACTGCAGCAAAGAACTCTTGAATAGTAAGATGAGCAAAGGAGTAAACCTCTTCAGTGCAGCCGGGCTCTTGTGCAATTGTCTTGTCAAGGAAGATACTAATGAGGCTGCATCCTTCTAATGCTGCAACCTCTCGGTCACTGCTATAAAATAATGTCTGATGCTCCATTAGCTTTTGGAAGGCAAGTCGACCTAGCTTTAGAACAGTATCAGACAGCTGCTGGACTGACCCCGCTCTTTGGTCTTGAAGATGTGGTTCAACTCTTGTTTGGGTATGAGACCGAAGCAAAGCCACCAAGTATTGCACATAAATATCTGTCATGGTCTTGGGGGTTTCTCCCCAGAGGTCTTTGCTCTCTTTGAGGATGCAGCAAACAATGTAGCAAAATGCAGGTATGTAGCACAGTGTCAGCATTAGGTCATTTGCAGATACAACTGAGAACATGCGGTCAGCAAGGGTACTGTCTTGGAAATAACGTAAGAAGAAGTCCTGAACTTCGGCTAAGGAGAACCCTGTAATGAGCACAAAGCGGTCAATGCAGCCCACAGGGATGTAGCTGAGAGCTACAGGCCGACTTGTGAGCAGTACAGAAGCGTTTGATAGTAGTTCACCCTGCATCAAACTCCCAATGATCTCCTCAACCTCTGCATTTTCATCTGGCTCAGTCACAAATACGTCCATGTCGCAGCTCCTGCAGTGTCTGAATTCATCAAAGCCATCCAGGATGATCAGCAGTTTGTTGTCATTTGCCAAGATGTTATCCAGTTCTTTAGCAAGGTGCCTGTTTTTGCGCAAGATCAACTCTCGGAAGTTAGTGGGTTTGTCAATCAGATTCAAGTCTCTAAAGGTCATGTGTATGATGAAGTCAAATGCAAGGTGGTCCTTGTTTCCCCCGAAATCGAACAATATCTTCTGCACCAGGATAGTTTTTCCGATTCCAGCCACCCCTGACACCAGAACCTTCCTGACTAGACGAACTGCCTTTGCAGCTGAAAAAAGTTCAGGTGGTGTGATTTTCTTATGTACCACTGACTTCTGTTGCAGACACAGTCGCTTTTGTCCAAAGGTCAGCACCTCGTGTCTTTTATTTTCTAAGCCCTGGTGTCCGTCCACTAAGAGAAGATTGACGTAATGTTCAGAAAACAGGATTTTCTCTCCATGCCGGGTGTTGTAGAAAAGCATGCTCTCACTCCTGCGCCTGAGAACATCTTTGTGTTTTTGTTTGACTTTGTTGTACTCTGCAGAAGAAAAGATGTTCGATATAATTTTCCAGTTACACTTTTACATATTTTCAATCTTAAAACATGGTCATTTGACAAGTGCCACATGATGCACTGTTGACATAAACAATGCAACATATGGCATTTGGGGAAGGAGGGGGGGCTCGTGAATCTGAAAATTGCATCAGAGGTTAAGTGCCTTTGATGGTACTGTAATTACAGTGGAATAAAAAAGTACTCTGTTGTAATTACTGCATATGTAGCTAATCATAGAAATGCTTATAAAGTATATCAAAATTATACTTCAGTACAGTGCTTGAGTAGATGTAGAGTATGTATTGCCACCCCTTTCCCCCTTTCAGACACACCCCTGCCAGCGAAAGTTAAAGCTTTATCTTGAATCCACCAGCGACCTCTCTGTGATTGAGCTTACGTACCTTTGGACTGAGGTGGATCTGTGTTCACTTCTTTGGAGCACTGATAATGACTTTTAACAGCAAGAAAAATCTTAGCTGCTTCCTCGCCTTTGCACTCCAGGATATCCAACACCTTTCTCACTCTTGCCCGGGGTCCCGGCTGACACAACACTTCCTCACGATCATCTCGAGTGAAGACTTCCCGACACACTAGAACTTCTATTAGAGAGTCAATGTGTCCTTCTAGTTCATCCACTAGGGAAACTCGCAGTACCCTCACTGCTGTCAAACAGGAATGACAAAAATCCTTTTCCACCATAACTTAATGTAAAACAGTCCTCGGCATGAATAGAAACGAAAAAGAAAAAAAAAAGTTCACTTATAGTCAGATGAGGATGTCAGTGTTAACTGTAGAATCTAGACTTATTCTCAAGTTCCTCCTTCTTGTACACAACAGGGATGTCGTGAATTCATCTGTCCTCTCCCAGAGTTGAGAAACAGAGAGTGGCAAGTTTGTTTTAGATACAGGAAAGGGAAGTGTCCCTTTAACAAAAACCTGTCAGGCAACTGCCATGATGACACTATCAATTTATATGTGTTCCGCAACTGCCCTCTCTGATTTGATAATGGGGAGTTTTATATTTAAAAAAGAGAGAGAGAGAAAAAAAAGAAGGACAATCACAACAACAAGATTATAAAAAGGAATGTATTTGGTTTTATTTAACGGTAAAGAGCAACACATCAAGTCACCAGCAGGGGGCCCCCTGGCACGCACATCAAATACCATAAGCTGCAAGGAAAGACCCACCACTGTGATATTTACAAAAGCTTTGCTCAAGAACACACATGGAAATAAATAGTTTAAATGACAGCACAAATATCTACATAACTTAAGAAATTATGTGTAATACAATATTTTCCTCTTGTGATATCACGTAACCACACCTCAATGCAGGGCCAAGTAACCATCCGGCTAAGCTGGGTTGCACCTGATGATAACGAAGCTCTGTGGAACCCAGGACGTAGTGACAAAGTGCAAACCTGCCCGTCTGTGTGGTACATTAGAAATGATCCTCTAAAAACGTTCCCATCGCAATTCACAGAGATGTAAATATGACATTTGGCAGTCAGGTTGAAAAGGGTTTTTATCAGATCTCTGTGTGACGTCACCGAGTGGTTAAAGGGACACGTTTGGCAAATGTCTTTTCAAGAAATATCACAAAACAAAAATACCGAAACAAAACAACTTTACAAACTACATAAAAAACAACTCTGCAAGCCATGTTCTTAACCAAGACTTGGATGAGTTCTGAGTGCAAAATCTTTTTTTTTTCCCCAAAACATTATTTGCTTCAGTCGTATACCTCCTATAGTGCAACCCATGCAAAAGAAATCTTTATAGAGTCCCAACCATCTAAAAGCTGCAATCTGAATTCCTTGCCACTTTAAAAGAGCAATCATTACGGCCAATGCATGCTAAATTAATGTCCCAGGCGGCTGATACCAAAGGTGTCCCATTTATCTAATACTAGGCTTCTTATCATCATTCTCACTTATAAGCAGCATCATGCTGGTTTTCAGTTTTCTACCCCTTTTTACCCCAGTTCCACATTAATAAAAGCCCACTTAGCATCAAAATCATAGCAATAAAGACAAACAGACAGGTATCCAGTGGTTATCGCAAACTTGGGGTTTACCCAGAATTCCTTGGTATGAAGTCAGTCGTAAAATTGAATCGTTTAAACCATAATTTGCTATGAAGTGATTGTGCTTCAGAGGAACATGGAAGCGATGTTCCTTTTGTTCAGGGACCTGAAACCGCATATTCTGTTGCTCAGATTCTGTTAATGTGGACATGTCTGTAGTCAAGGCTAAAAGACTTTAGCTCCCCTTTATAAAAAACCACAGAGTTTGTATTGCAAACACTGGAAATTTATCTATTATTTGATCTGGACAGAAAAAGGTGTTCATATGAACTATAGAAGTAAATTAAAAAAAAAGAAAGATGATGTTAAACTGAAGCTTTCATTACCAGATGTGTTTTTCCTCTCATAGCAATACTTTTGAATTCAAACCCATGTGTGGGATCTTTGAGGAAAGTTGACATTAGCCGCGTTTGGGTATGACAAAGGAAACATTCCTCCACACTCAATAATCCAAGACTGATCACTGAAGACAGCGGAGGGTGTTGGGATTAGGCATAGAGGTTCCTTGTCTTCCTTGACTACTTCCCTGACCTGTCCAGATTTTTCACCACCATTCTCACATCCCCGCTTCAGGTGTTTCGGCAGGAGTAACAGCAGCGGCTCTTAAACTGGGGAGCGGGCAGAGCTCCAGCTGCCGCACCTTCTCGCAGTACCTCGTGCTGTCTCGGCACTCTCCTGCTGGAATACACAGAGGACAGAGTTTACTATGAGCAGCCATGGCTGCAGCAGATGAAGTGACAGGTTAGAACTGTAGTACCTAGCTATGAATATCCTTTCAGTTTCACGAGAATAAGTTTCAAAATGACTTCTGCTTCCTATAAACGGTGGAAGTTGGGAATTTTATGAGCACTGCTCTGAAAAACAAAACAAAACAAGACATCACCAAGTCTCCCCTGAGATAACATCTCATTCATAAACATTTTGCAATCTTTCCTCTCTCACTGAGGTCTGCGGGTTTTTAAATTAACCGGCACATTGTTTCTGGAAATACCTGACGCAGCAGAGGTTTTTTCTAAGGCAATTTTTCAGCGCTTTAAGCACTGCAGGCAAATTTTCCTTCACCGGTTTTGTAATGGGGTGCCAACAGACAAGTTAGAGACGGATACTGCCAAGCCTCATCACATGAAACCACAACTATGTGTATTATGCACTGTGCCGAAGTGCAAACAGCGCTAGATTGTTTTTTCATCTTTTTTATTTTTTTTTTAAGTTGAAATCAAGGTAGAGCAGTTAACTAAAACCTGGTGGGACAACAAAAGATTTAACTACTGTACACAAACAATAAAATCTGTAACAACATTCTGTACTTTACAAAACAAAGTAAAAATAAAATAATAGAGAGGAAATTTCTAGAAGTTTAGTCTTTGCCAGTTTGGTCAATTTGGTCAAATTTATTTGACAAAACAGCCGTAAGGAGAGATTTGATCTGATCTAAATCTTTAATGAGACAGATGTCAAAGTGATGTCAAATAAATGCAATAAGATCATCCAGTGATCTTTAAATGTATGGTATGTTTTTTTTTTCATTGGCCAGGATCACAGAGCATTTCAGTTGCACTTGTTATTGTAAAACCTATTCTGAACTTCCTGAATTTCTCCTTTCAAGAATGCCCTTAGGTTATCAGAAGAAATTCCTGAAACTAGAATAAAAACTAAAACTAAACATTTCGAAGCAATAGAAACTAAAATAAAAGAAGCAAACCCGCCATTCGTCGTAATGATGCATTACATTTAGGATCTTTGTATTTATGACCCGCGGTGAAAAAAGCCACTTGTCTCACTCTCACCTCTGCCGCAGGATAAAATATTGCATCGCTGCCAGCTGGGAGGCCGAGGGCTCCACACGCAGTGACGGTCTCGAAAGGCCTTGCCGGTTCGAAGGTGCGTGCAGGTCACGTGGCGTGACTGGAAACCATGCCGTCCACACGTGGCAGTGCACTGTGTCCAAGGCCCCACGCGCCAGTGAACTGTGCAAGCGTCAATGGAGCAATTCTTCGAGGTGTTTGGCCTAAATCACAAGCATGCATGAAATAATATTGATGAGTACCTTTTTCTTTTTTGTAATATAAGGCATGACTGGATTTTTAATCACCAACACTAGAAAACATTCATAATTCAATTCCCATCTTTACCTCTGGAGCCCAGTGCACATCCTGTAGGGGACTCTGCTACCATTTGGGTCTTGGCAGTAGATGTGGCGGTGCTGTGTGGCCAAACTGGGGCCCACACACCTGCCATGACACTGGAAGAGGAGAATTCATCAGCTTTACAAGCAAGTTCAGCTTTTGTTACCAAAATATTTTCTTGCTAGAGGCAAGTTTTGAATCTAAACTGTGTCTCGTGATAAAATTTTATGAAAACACGCTTGTCCACAATAATATCTGGGCTCACCGGCCCCCAGGAGGTTGTGGCCCATCTTGCACAGGGAAGAAGGTTGCATAGTCTTGTATCAGAGGGTTTCCTCCCTGTTCCCAGGCAATTCTGACTCTCTACCTCTTCTGACCTGCCCTCGGGACCCTTCATGCAGCGGACACTTCTGGTCTGGGCTCCACCTCCGCAAGTGGCTGAGCATGGTGACCAAGCATCCACTCGCCACCTAATAAAACAAGAGGAAATGTCAACTAGAGGTTAGCTGTTTAATGCTTTTTCAGTTTGGCCAAAACGTTTTTCTCAGGCATTCAACATATGCAGTGAGTAAACAGAGGATCAAAAGCCTGCGTTAAGAGATAAATGTACTATCCGTACAGCATGTTCTTATTGTAAATATTAAACTCAGTGTTCAACATTACTAATAGCACACACACGTAGGACAGCAGTATACCTGAAAGGGCAGGCTCGTCCTTGGCACAGCTCAGCTGACTGACTGCCGTTACTCCTCTCAGAACAAGCATTTGCTCCCATACTGTTGCCTTGGACACAGCTTCTTCCTTTACCACCTGAAAATACAAAAGAATAAATATATCCAATACTTTAGATATTATCAGAAATCAAAAGAGGACAGGAAACAGCCCCCCGCCCCATTCCTGTCAGTTCTCATCAGCTGATGTAATAGCATTTAAAGAGAAACATTACCTCTATTGTTCACAAAGTCTTAGCAAAGATGTTATTGAACCTGGGAATAAAATAGATTCACAGTTCCATTATTTTAAAGTTATTCAATGTATTTTGGATTGCATTTGTTTTCCTCCACACACTCCGGCCTTAAAATGCCCAAGAGTATAGTCATTACACTGCGTTTAACTGAATTTGAATTCACATATAAGAAAATGCAGTCGGGACATTTTTCAGCACTTTAAAGACTCCTTATCCTTTCTATTCAGATTAGCGGAATAGGGTATGTTAAGATAATCTTCTTTGAAACATTGCCTGGAACCTCTAATTGTTGCCGTATGGAGAGGAAACGTACTATAGGATCAGGAAGCGCACAGTGGCGGTGCTTTGATGAGAATGTGGCTGATCAAGCTGAAGAGATGAAGGACGGCGCAGCTCAGAGGTGACCTGAGCTCTGTGTGATGCCCCGGACATTCCTCTGTCAATGACTCAGCCACATGAGCCACTGGGGTAAGTAAGAGCTTACTGAAGATCTGTCTGTGGTTACTCTCGTGTTTGTGTGTTTCTATGCTGGATGAATGCGTGCTTTCTCAGAATCTCTGAGCCTGAACCACAAAGAACAACATAAATTACTGTAAACTGGACAATATGAAGCGGTATTAGGACAAACTCAAACTGACATTAGGTCTACACTGACTTCAATTATAAGTATTTCTAACAAACGTTTCTGAAAAGTCACAGCAGTGTTTTCAGTGTCTGCGTGTTACAAAATTTCTCTGACACTTTATCACAATTAGTAAAGTGCTGACAGACCATGTTTTTTTGTTTTGTTTAGTTTTTTTAACCTCTGAACAGAGCCAATCCCTTTCTCCCTTATTTCAAACCTTAAAGAGCCTAAATGATCATGCTAAGCTAAGTCTTCCAGCTCCAGCTACATTACATATAGAGTTATGCATCTAGCTTTTGGCAAGAAAACAAAAAGGGTATTTCTGCAAAATATTGAACCTCAGCTGACTAGAGCTGATAACGCCACTCCCCCCCCCCTCCAACTTCCTATTTTTAATTCTTGGAGTGTAACAGAGTAACTTAGCATGATTTATATTTAAAACAAGCTTTATTTATCTTATTCTGCACCTCACTGCAACCCCTCAGTTCATTCTCTGTCTGAAAGAAGTTGCAGTCACGTCTAGCAACCACCCATCATGATCGGAGAAATGTGCATTCACTGACCTTTTGTGACTGGTTGCTGGCAGTCCCTGTGAATTCTAAAGCCCCACTCACACCAGCCTAGAGACTGGTCAGTGACCGCTGGTAACTGTTGGTTGCTAATGAAAGTGTGGATACTGGAGGGTTGCTGGCAGTTGCTAGCATGAATCTGGTTGCAAAGAAGTATCCAGTGCTGCTCCGAAAAACTTCCAAGCAATTGTGTTGGTTGCTAGCAGGGTGCTGTGGTCGCTCATAGTTTGCATGGAAAATACAGACTGGTTGGCAAATACTAGCAAACTACTCTACAAGTGGTAGAGAATGTGAAAAGTGTGATGCTTTCCAGAAATGGAGACAGTTTGCCTTAAAAGTAAAAGTTCTACCTTTTGAAATGTGTTGGTTGTAATGGTAAGGCACAACTTTCTCTTGTTCTGGTTCACAGTTTCACTACAGCTTGGAAAGCAAAATGGCAAACATCTTCAGAACAGCTAGCATGTTTAATGCAAAGTATGGGCAATTTCTTTGTGACCAATTTCACCCAACATCAGCCAGCTATCACTCACAACCAGTCGGGGAATACACATTTTTCCCTCGCAACTGGTGGTTGCTGAGACCTTTGCCATCTTCTACTCCCTTCAAGGCAACTATTGTCTGATTGGCTGTCCTTGCAAACACAAAGCTTGAACAGCAGGAGGGCGGGGCTTCAGTGTAAACCATTGAAGCTTCCAGATATATAGACCTTACCAGTAATCCGCAGCCAAGATGAAAGAGATGTCCTTCCAAAACGGTTACTGGCAGTGCAGGTGTACAAACCCTCATCCCCTCTGCTTGGATGCTGGATCCTCAGTGATCCTGTAGGCAACAGGCCTACTCTGCCAATACAAAGACAAGCTATCTATGAACCTTCTAAGTCATCCAGATCTTTTGATATAAAGATAAAATAGCCACAGGCAGCTCTGTCATTTGCACATAAAGTCTTACTAAAGGTTAGTTCTTACCTGCTAGTGTAGCGCAACTCTTTCCCATTCTTTGTCCATGTCACAGATGGGTCAGGGTTTCCTACTGCCTCACACTTCAGCACTAAAGTAGCAACTGGTTTGGGCAGTAAAACTGGCATTCCCACATAAACTATCATTTCAGATTGGGGCCCCACTCCAACCTTTTTCGAGTGTTGGATTATCAGTGGATTTCTCGCTCTGGCTGTGTGGGCTTTAATGTTTGGTTTATAATGGAGTGGCTCTTGCGTGGAAGATTCAGCACTTTCTGGAGGGTGAAGGGTCGACTCATTTGTTTCACCCTGTGTCATAGTGAGTTCGCTGAGCAATTGTGCGATAAGTTGTTCCTCCCGTGGTCCTCCGAGGCCTTCAGGAAAATTGTGCACGATCTCATCTAGCCTGCGGGTGTCGGCAATGAGGACCTCTGGGATGTAAATCTCTGACTCTTCATCCTCCAGGGTCGAACTGTTCTTTTCACTAACAGGTGGTTTGTCAGCAATGTATTTCTCATTTTGGATAGAGTCTTTAAGTTTCAACAAATGCTCAATAATTGTGTCATATTGGTTGAGGGAGATGGGTAGCTCCTGAAATCTTTCTCGGGCTGAGGTCACATCTGGTCGCCGAACCTTTTGGCGTCCAAACAATGACTCTGGAACAGACAGTTTTTGCTTGCTGCCGATGATCTGTAGAACTAAATGTTCTTGTGCCTCACCTGCAACACATGTATATATCCCAGCATCAGATGCATGAACCTGCTGAATCTTCACATATCCTAGTGACGTTATGGAGAGGTGTAGAAGCTTGACCAGGGGCTTCCCGTCCTTCAGCCAGTGGACGTGGCCCTTACGGAAGTGGCGGGTTGGGCAGCGAAGGACCACAGTTGTCCAAGGCAGGAGGTACGCGTAACCACCAATGACCAGATGTACCTTTTTGCCCTTCCTCCACTGGATATAAACTTTCCTCTGAGCCAGGATGGTGGCATCAGGCTTGAGAGAGTCTATGATTCAGAGGACAGATTAATAGCTTGATTGTTGGCTTACATATCTGTATTTTGTTTGTAATTTACAAAACCTTAAATTCATGCAACTTAGCTCCCTTTTCTACTTGTTTAGAGCTAGTGGTATTTAATTGTCTGGTATCTTAGCAGTACAAATTACATAAATACAGCCAAATAAAGGGTCTCTTACTTTCACAGAGCCTGAGGGAGCATGGCTGGATTCTGATGGGGCGAGCTGACAGGGAACAGTTCTTAGGGTCTACTGTCAAATACCTTCTATTGTCCTCTTTCTTCCTGCAAATGGCTTGCAGGGTCTGAATGCCACTTCCACATGTCACTGAACACTGGACAAACAAAAGAAATCTATCAAAATAACCAAAACCTCTAAAGTCTCAGTTTTATTTGTCCATCTGAACAACATCAATACTGCAGAATTGTTTCTGGTTGAATGGCAGGCTACCTGGGACCAGTTAGCTGTGACCCACTGAGGCAGGCACTCCTGCATGCCACAGGGCTGCTGGTTTGTAGGACTCTTGGAAGGGCAAAAGGTGTCAGGCAGCTCCAGGACACTGCCATCGGCCAACCGTTGCTTGCATAGTACCTGCCTCCTCTGAATCCCACCACCACAGCTCTGGGAGCACTGGGAGCAAAAAAATACACGAATGCAAGGGGTTAGATTAGTTGCATGTACTAGATTCTCAATTCTCAAACATTTATTGTATTAACTTCCCACATGACAACCTTTACCTGTCCCCAGTCATGCGTGTCCCACATAGGAGGGCAGTCAAAGCGGTTGCAGGCTTGGACAGGACTGGGCTTGGGGTTCTGACAATCTTCATACCTCAAAACTAAAGTGCG
>JAMQGT020002697.1:95000-133140 GCA_024447675.2 Pterophyllum scalare | reverse complement strand
CCCTTTCTGGAAATGCTAAACTCCTTTTCCAGCAGGACTTTGCACCTCCCCACAGTGCCAAAGCTAGTACCAAATGGTTTGCTGACCATGTTATTACCGTGCTCATTTTCCAGCCAGCTTGTCCAACCTAAATCTACGGAGTATTGCTCGAGAGGAAGATAAGATGCACCCGGGACAAAGATACAAACAGGCTGAGGGCGGCCATCAACGCACCTTGTGCTTCAGTAACACCTCAGCAGTGCCACAAGCTGCACGAATGCAGTAATTTGGGGTTCAAACAAAGAGTGTAATGTAACTCCTATAAGCCATAACCATCAAAATGAAAACTTTAGTACTGCATATACACTTTCTATGATATTCTCATTGAGATGCAGCAGGGCGCTGATGGGGTGTGTTTGTGTGTCACCTGATATCTCTGTCCACAGTGCTCACACTCTGGTCCAACCGGTGGCCCAGTGGCAGCAGAATACTTCATGCTGAAATCAAACAGAAATCAACTTTATTGCACGCAGTGATCCTCAAACAGCATCCTGACCTAAGTGCTGTTTAGCTACTCTTCCATTTCCACAGTAAAGCATTTGACCAAACCGATCCATCTGCAGCTCCTCACTAAAGACGAGGTTTTCTGGCTCTGATGATTTTTTTAAATGGACCTTTTTTCCTGCCTCAAAATGCTGATAATTTCCAGAAACATCACAAAACTAACATCTGAAATGAGGGTGTAAGACTTTATTTTTTAAGCTGCAAATTGATTGATTTGCATCCAGAACATCGTTAGAAGCAGCAGTGGAGTGTTTAGTGTCTTACTGTTTTCCATTGCTTGTTCTCCTGCCCATTCTCTGCAAGTAGAAGGACCCACAACCGACACAGTTGTACACCAGAGCCTGTTTACTGCAACACAGAGAGACGGGAATCAACTACAGTTTTACTTTGTGTTTTTGTGTACTGAGCACATCAGTCATACATAAACTTTTACCATCACGTACCCAGATGTGTATTATTTTTCTACTATTTTACTTTTATTCCTTCATCTTACATCTTACCGACTGGCATTTTTTATTTGCATTTTTGTATTTGTCGCTGCAGTGACCCACTTTCAGGATCATTCATCTTTCATCAGTACCATATATCAGCCTTTGGTAGAAGTGCATGCAGGTGGGTGGGTGTGTGTGTGAGCACCTGGCTGAGTTTTTGACTGTAGCCTGTCCTGTGAAGACGCGGACAAAGACCCGAATATAAAAGTCGACACTGACGGACAGCAGGGGCCGGATGTATCGCTGGGCACACTCCTGCCCTCTGGTTCAAACTGTGGAGGATGATGCGCAGAGCCTGGAGTTCAAAGGTGGAGAAATGAACGCATTCAGCATTTTTTTTCTTGTCGTGAAAATCTGTAAAAAGATCTGAGAGATGTGTTTACAGGGATGAGGGAGAACTACAAGTTGAACAGGAAAGTTTTAATCAACTACAAAGGATTCATCTTCATCAATTGGAGTTTATTAGCTTTTTTTTTAAGGTTCAGCACATTTATATTCTATTACTGCCTTTTTAGACAAAGTATGCCAACTGCACATAGAAAATGTGCAAGTTTTACTACTGTGTGGAAAACTGCTGTGTGCAGCATGACATTGGATCATGATAACACATGAGATGGTACAAAAAGGCCATTTATCAGAACAACAAGCACTTTGGCTGTGCTGTAAACACTTTCAGCAGCTCTTGTATTTCTGCCAAAGCAAATATTCAACAAGTACACCAACGGTATTTCCTACACAAAGATGCTACTTGGATGGCTGCCCAAAGTATATTGTGCAATTTATTTTTATCCTTCTGGATCCCTCTCAGAAAACTGGGTGTTTGATTTAGATAACTGGACAATCCCCCCTCACTCTTATTTTGAAAGTTCAGTGATTTCTAACCAGATACCTACAGGTCTTCCTGTCTCATGTTGCCCTACAGGAAGGTAACTGTTGTGGCACTCGTCATGCCATTCCCTTATCTTGAGTCTCCGATTCTGACAAACTCAGCTGTCCTGGACATCTGCTGCTAGCTGGAGGAACAGCGTATACTGGCACTGGTGTCTATAAACTGAACAGGGAATACCGTCGCTACCTGCAGTCCAGCATGGTGGAGCTGAAGTTCGCCCACGGGAAGAGAAACTCATGGAGAGGCAGCTGATCATTGCCCTGCTATTTATTGTCACAAAGTATATACTGAAGGATAACAACCTCAGAAGAACAAAATGTCGTTTTTTTTTTTAATGTCACAAAATCTCACTTGGCTAAACTGTTGCCTGTGACGACCCTTACAGTGTTACCGTGACGCTCAGATGCATTCTGTGAGCACACAGGATTAACACAATAATGTGAACATGATGACAGGTCTGTACATGTACAGATGCACATATCATTTTCACATTTTTGAGAGACAAAGAGAGAGACTGTGTGCACTCTGTGCCCTCACCATTTCATGACAGTATTTGGCTTTGATGGAAACTGATCCATATTTGCTGTAGCAAGTCTCTCCGCTGTTTCCTGCCATCACCGCCATGTCTGTACATGTTATACACAAAAGACCTGAGAGAAACGGAGACAGACGGAGACCGGCAGTGAAGACGACAAAAGAGAAACTCGGGAAATATAACAGACTGCATTTCATAATTCAGAAAGTAAAGTAACCCTCAGTAAACCATCTAGATGTACACAGTGGGTGATGTTATTCATATCAAGGGGTTTCAGTTAATGTGTCAAGTGGGCTCTCAAGAAAGAAGAAAAAAAAACAATATTCTCTGCTTTGTGACAAGCAAAGTCATTTTGACACTTAAATAGGATAAAACCAAACAAGATTTATTTCACAAACATCGTCTGACCCACTTCTGATCCAGCTGTCGAACTGATTTCATGCTGAATTTTGAAAAATGAACTGAATCCACTCCCTTAAAGCTGCACAAACTTCTTTGAAGGGGATTGAAACACAGTGTTAAAAACAACTCCAGTGGTGTCAACTTTTCAACCAGTTAACATTTAATCTCTCTCACACACACACACACACACACACACACACACACACACACAAGTCTGTAGCCTCTGCCTCTTGAATATCTGCAGTAACCGTAATCTGCAACTTTAACTTTCAATATTTCAAATTCATGACTGAGAGCAGGAGAGCTGATGGGATGACTGACAGATTGAACTGCCCACCTCCATCGCTGACAGCTTGCACAGCAGCATCCAGGAAAGAGGCGGGGCTACCATAGGGGTCCAGATCAATGACATCATAGCGATATTTCTTCCCTCGCATCTCATACATCAGGATGCTGTGCATAAAAAAGAGAGAAGATGATTTTTTTTAAAATAGGTACATTTGGATAATAGAGGCAAGGGAAAAAAGGTGATTAAAAGCATTGAAAAGAAATTAAGGGGATAAAAGGAGAGACACATGAACAAGGAAAAGGAATGAAATAATTCAAGTATGGGAAAAATACAAGATAGCACTGCACAGAGGACCTGATAAGAGCGTCTGAGGTACAACAGCAGAACATGCTGAGTAATCATACCTGGCATCTCTGCAGCTGGGCTGCAGCAGGTGGCTCACTCCGTTGTACTGGGCATTCCTGGCAATCAGGGCTGCGGCCTTTGTAGAGAAGTCATTGGCAGTGACGCTCTGCAAGCCCGGGACCTCCAGAGCAAAACGCACCGAGCGCAAACCTGATGCTGCTAGGCCCTCCAGGACACGAAGACCATGCTGACACAAAAGGTTTGAGGAAACACACATTTTTTTTGGTCTTTTGGCAGCAGCAGAAACAAGTCCTAAACACAAAATTTACACATTACTGACCTACAATTACAATATGGCAAACTTGTTAACAAAGAGTTGCTGGTTTTTTCTATACATACACAAAATACAAAACCTATAATAAAAGTTACAACTACATTCACTGAGTTGAGCCTCTCTTTGGTTGCTACTAACTCATGATGGGGAAAAACTCATCAACATTCTCCACTGTGCTTCAGCAATCAATTCAACGATCAATTAATCATCAATTCTGTAAGAGGATAGAGAGACTGGCTGAAAGATGCTCAAACAGAGCTGAAGAGAACTACAAAATCAGCTATTAGTGCTCTATGCCCTCATCACTACAACAGGTCTTTCTTTGTACCGTCATGTGATCAATGATTCTCTGAAAAGAAGAAGTTATGCATAAAAACGCTTTTTTTAAGGTAAATTCACAACAGCTGTAACCAAAAATGCAAATATATATATTACTTTGAGTACATATATCCACAAAAAAATGTATTTATTTGAAAGCTGGTCGCTCTTGGGAGATTTTTTTCTTTAATGAGAAGTAATCAACTCAAAGTCAAACTGCTAATTAAAAATGTGAGTGCTGTATTCAGAGAAGGCTGGGATCACCAACAGACTGTTCCAATTAAAAAGAAAAAAAAAACTTCAGTCTAACGAAACTAATGAGATTATTTCAACTTCATGAAATATTTTGAGGTTTCTTGAAAATGATCTAATTGCCTTCTCTGCCACTTGAGGCTACCAAAGTGTGAAATTCGCCTTTATCAGACCATTATGCACTGGAGCTGCTGCATATATTTTTAGCCTGGCAGATCCCTCTGGCAGCATTAATACCTGGCTTCTAGACACAGAAGCCCATTATAATAAATAAATACAGCACTTGTTTTGCTCGGCCACAGTTGCCTTTGACCTCAGGTTTCAATCACTGTTCATGTCATTATGATTCAAAGAACCTGAAGTCTTTAATGTCATATTTGATTCTTGCTTCATTTTATTGGAGTCAAAGTTTTTCAGACGCAAATAAATCAGGTTCTGGATTATATGCATGAACAAAATACTCTCAAACTGAAGAGTGCTACTAAATTGGAGATTTCTGACTCAGAATATGATTTTAAAAAAAAATTTTTAAACAAGAAGCACTCCAAGAGTGCAAACCTCTGTCGTGGCAGCTCACTCTCTGGGCAGCATTTCCTTTTAAGGTTTTGTATTTTGTATATATTCACTTTTTTGTTGTTCTTTTTAAACGTACATTAAGAAGGTTGTAGTGCAGTAAAAAAAAAAAAAAAGAAAAAGAAAAAGATACCTGTAGCATGACATATGCTTACGCTGATTACAGAAACATGTTGGAGTAGGTCATTGATAACAGGTACGGATTTGTAAATAACTGGACATGAATAATTTGAGCTTATTATATATTATTATACTACAGTATATTTCTAACTAACTAGGCAGCTCATTCTTTCGCTTGACAATACTTTATTTAACTGGATACAAGGTTGCAAAGGGTCTACCCCGTGCAAAATGACACCACATCTGCCCTTCCAACGCAGCACAATTTGGTTACACAACAAGGCAGCTCACAAGTACAACATTTACTACTTTAAACTTACACTTGTTATTTTGCCATTATTACTATTCCATTACATACGCTGCATATCACGTACGGCACAATATACACTCTCCAGGCACTTTATTAGGTACACTTTTCTAGTACTGGTTTGGACACCCTTTTGCCTTCAGATCTTCAACAAGCTGCTGGAAACAATCTTCAGAGATTTTGGTCCACAGTGACATAACAACATTACATAGTTGCTGCCATCAGCTGCACATCTATGATGTGACGCTCCTGTTCCACCACATCCCACAGGTGTTTTATTGGACTGAGATCTGGTGCCTGTGGAGGCCATTTGAGTGCAATCAGCAGTTTCCAAATCACTCTGACCAGCCCATCTGGCACAGACAACCATGCCACGTTCAAAGTCACTTAAATCACCTTTTATCCTCATTCTGATGCTTAGTTTAAACTTCAGCAGGTCATCTCGCCCATGTCTACATGTCTAACACACTGAGTTGGTGCCGTGTGATTGGCTGATTAGACAAACTGCATTAACAAGCAGCAGAAAAGAAGTACCTAGTAAAGTGACTGGTGAATGTATACATCTGAAGGAGTCAAACGCACATTTAAGCCCAGTTTCTAATGGTGTTCTTTGGAGAAAAGTCACTGCATCAAGTTCTCATTCGTGCATCTCTGTGTTAGTTCAAGTCTATCATGGCAAATTTGCGAGGAGGAATTCATGTTTCCTTTATTTTTTTTTTTGAGATACTAGAAATGTAAATATGCACGAAAGGCAGAAAACTACACATGTATTTGACTACAGAAATAAAATAGCAGAAGACATATACCTTTAAATTTTATATTTCTATTCATACACTCTTACGTGGAGATTTGGCAGTCACAGCAAAAAAAATCTGCTTGTGTGCAACTGCACTAAAAATCCCTTACATACCTCACATTTCTCCCCCACAGTTGCCTTTACAGCCGGCTCCTCTGATCCATTTTTCTCCTCCGTATGTACGTCGGCCTCGCTTTGTCTCCTCTGACAGAGGGACCACCACCCTCTCTTTTTCCCCTGGCAACACCACCTTCACCCCCCGCTGAGCCAGCAGCTCTTTCGCAAACTCTGTGATCACAGCACATCTGGAAACAAGAAAAGGATTGCTTCTTTCTAAATGTAAACTAAGAGGTAAAGATGATAACAGGGTACAACCAGAGCAACAACAATTCTCTGGAATTTCTCCTTCAAACGCGACGTCTGTGATTCCAGTTAGTGGTTAGAAAATCACAAATCCTGCTCTCCGGTTTCTTGCAGTTGTGAACCCATTTTACCAAAGATACTCAAAGCTCGTCAAACTGCAGCTGAGTGATGAACTGGAGATGTGATATGTGAAGTCTTGTCCTGCCAACAGTAAACGTTTACCTCCACTAAGAAGGTTTTAGGTTTTCAGTCCTGAGTGTTACTCTGTAGTAGAACCTCTCAAAACCTCCTAACAAAAAATAACGGCAAATTTAATTCATCTTGATGGCTTAATAAGAACAAAGAACTGGTTGGTTTTTGGTCCAGATGGCACCACCATGTGGCCAGTGGACAAATATATACTGTACTACTCAGTGGATCTTTAATGATTCTCTGAGAGATTTGATGGAATTTGAGCTTCAGGTAGTTTCAAGCTATGCAACATTCATCCTGTCAAAGGGCCCAGCCTGTGGACTGCAGGCAGGCCAGTTCAGCACCCAGAGTCTTCTACTATGAAGCCATGCTGCTGTAATAGCTGTAGTATACAATTTAGCATTGTCTTGCTAAAATATGCAACACCTTCCCTGAAAGAAAACATCACCTGCTTGAGAGCGTATGTTGCTCTAAACCCTGTATATACTTTTCTTCATTCATTTATATTTTACACAGGAACCCAAAGTTTTTGAATTTGAGATCATATCCTGCTGTGTCTGTGTTGCTCTGCCATCAGGTGTGAAAGGCGCTTGTACAAGGTGGATGGCTAATTCATTAATAATTAATTAATTAGCCGTTACTTTGACTGAAATCCAGGGAGGAGAGAAGACTTCAGGACAGACTGGGTCTACACCCAGTCTGTCAGAGCTATGAAAATGAGGAAACTGCATATGTGCAATGCATATGTTTGGAGAATACAAGTGGTTTTGTTAGCACAAAGAAAAACGCTAGATACAATTACTACCTGCTACAATTCATTTCACAGAGGTATTATCCTTGTGCTTATCAACATGCTGTATTTAAACAGATGTGTCACAGTTGATGGAATCTTTTTAATTTAAATTTTAGGAAGGTACACTTAAGGCTACAGCACAGGTTACAGCATCAGGTATAGAGCCCTAACGAGTTACGGGCCTGGTCTAGCTTTAGTTTAACCTGTAGACAATTGTGCACACTAGACAAGTGGCAGTAAATCTCGAGTTCATACTCACGTTAAATCTCTGTTGAACTCCTGGACTGGGTTATAAAACACCTCATTGGCACTAGGAAACAAGATGGCTGCCTTTCCCTCTTTAACGACCGTCTCTCCTGGTAACAGTCCTGCAGAAGGCGTCTTCTCCTGGCCACCTGTAGCATCAGTGGCAGGCGGGTCTGTAGCATCTGCTGAACATTCAGCAGGTGAGGTTGTAGGGTTAGTAGTGGGAACTTCAGTTTCCATGAATCTCACTCCCCTGCCGGCAGCCACAGCAGCAGCACCGCCAGGACTCCACTGAAATGCCCGCCTGGCTGAATGAGTGTGAGAAGAACGCAGGTGATGGGAGACGATGAAGGGGAACAGCCGGGCTGTCTGCACTAGCATAAATGCACAACGGCTGCAAAGAAACACACATTAAAGTTGTCTTAAGATGAAAGAATCTCTACAGGTACGCTGATTTAAAAATAAAAAAGCCTTCACAGTTTCCTCAACTTAGATTTGAATCACAAATACTGTCAATCGAGAGCTATTAAATGTGGGTTTTTTTAATTAATCACAACTAAGATCAGTACTGAGCAGGACATGCTGAAGCTCAACAATAAACTATCCTGACAGTATCCTCATCCACAGAGCAAGAAGGCTCACTGAGTGCTCCGATGAGTATGTAAATGATGTGGCCTTTGCAGTCACCACATCTCAAACAAATTTGGTCATTTTGTGTGAGACAACACTCTACCACCACCACAATACCACATCAGTAGGGCAGGAGTGATACAGCAGTCATCCGACTTTGGCTATAAGTTTATCAACAATGACACAAGTTTCCCTTGTCAATAGTTAGCTACTCCCATGAAAATTTAAACTGACCCCCTCCTTTCTGATTATGATCCCATATTGTAGAGCCTGTTTCACTAAACAATTTGCAATTTGAATTATGGTAATATCTCATTCTTGAGCAAAGATATGTTAATTTAAGCTGAAAAGAAATTGTGCATTTTTCGGTCATCATTTTCATTGGAAATACAAAGGAAGGTTTGTGACCCATGACACAGCGAGGCCGAAATGGGTATTTAAAAAAAAGAAAGAAAGAAAATTAATCGATTTTGATAAAATCCACAGGATGGACCTACCACATGGATAGTTATAAGGATATAAAGTTTGGACACTATACGACATTCCATTTAGCCAGTTAAGCCCACGTTAAGGCAGTGCAGGAATTTTTCAGGCGAGTTCACAGCAAATGAGTGAGTCTCATGTGTTCTAGCTCCTAGAGGCTCTATCCAGGTACCCTACCCTACTCAAATCAAACTAAACATTCCCAGTAGCAAGAACACATCTGAGGCATGTGTGAGAATGGGCAGCTTCAGAAAATATCCCGACTTCACTCTCCTGACGGTGTCTGGAGTTCATGCATACAAACTGCTGTGAAGACTCAAAGGTCTGCTAGTACGTGCTGGCCAAACACTGTATGCTGGTTTTCCCTCGGTCATAACGTTTAATATACAAGTGATCAGTGGCAATAGCACATTAGCTATTCTTTAATATAAGACAGTATTATATAGTGGACAGATCACCGCTGGGTGATTCTGTTGAATAAGCATTTGTTATTCGCATCATTTTTTTCTCCAATTTAAAAAAAAGTGCAGTTTTCATGAGCTTCTCATTTTTCCCACTTTTGTTTGAACTTGAAACAGTAAGTAAATTTTCAAAATTGTAAAAAAAAATTTCAGCGATCTCACCAGTTGATATTTCATGTGTGCGGTACACACAAGAGCCATAAATTAGTTTAGTTTCATTGAAGTGTGGCTTAGCGCATAGCAAATTAACCTGTAAATGTTGCCGATCCAACATGCACGCACGTTCATGATGCTCATCAAATGCTCAATGATATCCTTTCCGTCCCTGAGGAGGTTTTGACTTTTTAAATGGCTCACACAGCTGCTGCCGAGTGGAGCTCAGCCCCACTCATTGATGGATTAAGATTCTTTTAGCACTTCAATCTGCCCGGAGAATAAGTATAAAATATCCTCTGAAATGTACCTTTAACTTACCTTTACCGCTTTTTTCCTTTAGTCGTTCGATAAATAACAGAGTTCATTTCTGCTCCGTTAAACTGGAGCAGCAGCCTAAGTTTAAGTTGTTGTCAGTACATCAGCGCCGCAAACTAATTAGCATGCTCGCTGGCTAGGCTAAATAAGCAGGGTTAAACGCTTTTACCTGTGTCCCCTCCTCTGTATGGACACTGCTCTCCTGTTTTGCCAAATACTTTATTTCCAAAAGCAGCAGGGAGCCTGGGCTGGCTGTTTATTTGTTGCTACACTTCGCTTGCAGTCCGTTCTCACGTTAGCACATGGAAGCTGCCATGTATGAAGCGAGCGACTGTACGGAAGCCCGTGCGGCCAGAAAAGATAGCGCTTAAAGCAGGTCCCCCTCCCTTCGCCTCCTCCCCTCGCTCCGCTTCCCCACAGCCGTGTAATGTCAGGGAAACGGTGTAACGTGAGGACACACGAGGGAGAGGGTCTATCGTTCTGCCGCTGCGTAAACTGGCCTACTTTCCCCCCGCAGTGAACATGCGAGGAAACTGGAAAACACATCAGTCTGCTTTCATGAATAATCTAATTTAATCTCACCGTGCCTGAAGTTAGTGATGCATTCTGATGAAAAGGCTAAACATAGCCTATGGATTAATTCAGACCTATGATGAGATGAGATAAAAAGTGCCTTAGAGAGAATAAGGTCAGCGCGGGTCAGTGCTGTGCAGCTGCAGTCATTGTGCGGGAGCAGTCAATGAAATGTAGGTCGTTATTGCATGAGAATGATGAGACAATTAAAAGCTTGCATTTGTTCTTTCCATTTTCTTGCATTAAGGATGCTGTCATACTCGGGGTACTGTGCGGAAAGGCACAGCGTCAGACATTATTTATATATGTATTTCCTGCCAGGAAATGCATATTTAGTTACATTTTATTTCTATTGCAGAGAGCAAAGATGGAAAGCAGCATAGTTACATTAACTGCAAGGGCTTTTTTGCACAACGGGCAGTGAACGGGCTGAAAAGGAGAAAACATCCAGTGAACGGCAGCTCTGTGAGTGAAAATGTCTTGTTGATGCCAGAGGTCAGAGAAGAATAGCCAGATTGATTTGAGCTGATAGGAAGGCAACTGTAACACGAATAACCACTTGTTACAGCCAAGCTATGCAAAGGAGCATCTCTAAAAGCACAACATGTCAAATCTTAGGAGCTAAGAATAGGAAACTGAGGCTACAGTTCACAAAGGCTCACCAAATGCAGCTTGATTTCTGCTGCAACATTCAGATGAGAGGGTCACAATTTGGTGTAAACAAAATAAAAGCATGGATCCATCCTTCATTGTACTCAAATGGCCTCCACAGTCACCAGATCTCGATCCAATAGAGCACCTCTGAGATGTGGTGGAACAAGAGATTCGCATCATGATTGTGCACCCATCAAATCTGCAGCATCTATGTGATGCCATCATGTCAAATATGAACTAAAATCTCTGAGGAATGCAACAACACTTTGTTGAATTGGTGCCAAGAAGAATTAAGGTCAGTCTGAAGGGAAAACGGGGTCCAACCTGCAGTACCTACTTCACACAGTAACTCTGGCTCTGGTTGCGCTGCCCCGGAGCACAGCTGATCATATGTTCAGCTGACATACAGCGGGCATGTGAGCGTCTCTCTTGTGTTTTAATGTAAGCAGTTTGGAAAAAATAATACAGAAGTGGTTTGACCTCGTATCCCATTTTATTCATAAACAGAAGTTCAGCTAGCTCTCGTGGCAGAGAGTAAGTTATGCCCGATGACCTTTTAAGGTAAAGATTTTTTATGATGTTTGTATTTGTCCTGGCTAAAAGTATTTTTATAGGCTGCAGCGTGGAACTCTCTCACACCGAGTGCACGAGTCACGCTGTAAAGCAATGTATCGCGCATGCAGCATGCTCTCTCATTCACTGTCATATATCTACCATCTGTTTATTGAATGGTTTGCACCCAGCTTTCATAAAATGGGACATGGTTGACTGTAAATAGAAAAAAAAAAGAAGAAGGGGGTTCTGCTTGTACTGTGTGCACACAAGCCTGAACATCTGGATGGGGGCGCTGTGACAATGAATGCCCAGAGAGCGTGGCGCTATACATCTGACACAGGAGAATTATAGAGTTAATAGTATTTGGCATGACAGGGAGAGAGAGCGGGGAGCGCAGTGCCGTGCCTGAATGCAGTCTCATCCTGTTTAGTATTCACTGTGCGCAGCGCCTGGAGGCCCCGGAGGGCTCACCTGCCCGGAGTCTAGACGCACTCTCAGTACACATTAGACAGCGGGGATCGAACCGCCGGCCCGGCAGGCTTTCGCGTCCGTGCGGTGTCGGGCATTGGAGGGAATTGGTTCCAGCACCAAAGACACGCCGGTGAGTGAGTGGTGTTGAGTGGGTGGATTGGTGGGTGGGGCTCAGACAGTCGGGTCGGCTGGGGACGCTGCCTGTCTACCTGCCCGCAGCGGCGCGTGGGCTCGAACCTGTGGTCCGTTATTCCTTCAAATGTAATCTGATTACCTCCAGTTTTTATGCCGTTAGGCTACATCTGTCGTTACATTCCATATATAGTTATTTCTGTCTTTCTATTGCTTTCTATCTGTCTAATATATTATTTCTGTCTCATTTTAACCATCATTCAAAATGGAATAAAACCTCATTATTATTATCATTATATTGCCTACAATAAAATGAAAAAAATACGTAGACAACAAATGACATACATGTACATGTAAAAAAAAATCACAGTATTTGTAAATGCAGCAAAATGAACTTTCCTCCTTATCCTTATCCTTATCCTTGTCTACAGTGAGTGGAAAACAAACTGAATGTGGGGGTGAGCCTATAATTTACCCTCAACTTGTATTTAAGGGCTTTAGAGACAAATGAAAGATTTTGTGAGGTTTGTTTAGATTACCAGCCAGGTAAACTTTGATTTTACTTTGGTTTTAAGTTATTAGATCGTGCAACTTTTACTTTTTAATATAAAGACACTATAATTTTAGATTAGGCACCTATAAACTGCTGACATTATAGCAGATACAAGGTGAAATCTTGGACAAAGTAGCCACTAAAACAGTGCAGACAGCCTCTTGATCTGTCTACCTGTCTGTCTGTCCATCGGTAGCTCTGCGATCCGTCTGCAACCCCTGGGAGAGTTAAAAAAAAAAATCCCCGCTCTACTCCTCTGCGTCCTCCTCCTCGATAGCTCCGCGCTCTTCTCGCCTGCACGTGTGTTTGCGTGCGTGCACGCCCGCCCTCCCGCGCGCGCACGTGCAAAGTATGTATGTGTATGCATGAATTGTGTGCGTGCTCCGCTGCTGGTTCGCAGCGTACAGTCACAGTGAATGAGTGTCTGTAGTGAGGCGGAGGGAGACACTAGACCGCTTCTGCGTTGCTCCTCCATTGAAACACTTTCCAGCGGAATACAGCCAGGGGTGAGTTTCAGTGCGGTGGGTCACGGTGTGCAACGGTTCGGACTCGGCCCGTTGGAGGGGGACGGGTTGGCCAGTTGTCCGTGTCCACCGCTGTGTGTTTGAATGTGCTTAAATTTCTGCGGGTGAATTTGGATAGAGGGGTGGCGTATGGTCTTCGGCGTTTTGTTGAAGTGGAGGTTAGGCTATTGTTTTTTTAGGGGAGTGGGGTGGTAAAGTTGTGCTGGCTACTATGGGGGATGGGTGCTTGGGGACAGACCAAAACTTTAACCACTTCACACCGGCTCCACTCACTCGTCGCCGCGGGCTGCCCCCTGGGCGAGTGTTTTCTAGAGATCTCTGCTCCTCTTTCTCCAGCATTCCTGAACTTTCTCAAAAACTACCTGATGTTTGAGGAGGGAGTGCATTTTTTTTTCATTTTAACATGCTGCATTTAATGAACGCTGGTAGTTGCTTATTTGTCTAATATCATGGCATAGGCTGCTGTCGGTAAACGGGTTAAGATTTTACAGCCAGCCCCCTACTTTCCTTTCCCCTCCTCTCCTCTCTTCTCTCGCCATGCCGGATCCATCAGTCTGTCTCGCCCACAGTTGCAGCGCATTTGTGTCCCGGGATGACCTGTTGATGTCGGCTAAAGATGGAGTGCCAGGATCGCCCTCCGCTGTAGACCCCCCTTTTCTCCTTTAAAAAATACCTAAAGAATCTTAGTTTATCAGAGTGAAGATAGCCCCGTGTGGTTTCCGAGTCCGCTTTCTGGCGGAGATGTAATAAAGCATTAATCCGCTGTGATACAGCATAAGCGACATTTTGGAGGGGAACAACGCGTGTCTGTCCCATGTCGGTAGCTGCCATCCGGCCGGAGGAGGAGGGAACTCGGTCTTAACGGACATCACACCGTGCTGGCACGGAGCGAGGGGAGACGGGAGAGCACGGAACTGCTGAATATTTTATCCCCCCCTCGACTATTTTTGTGCCACATTTCGTGCCCCTGTTCCCTCAGACGATAAACGTGTGTGTTGAGGGGAGTTGAAAACCAGCACTGACATTCAAAAATAAAAGAGAGGAGCTCTCTCTTTTTTGTCCCTTTTCCGCTGCCGCCTCACTCCCTCGCTCCCTCCCTCCGCTGAATGCACGCACACACCGGCCCGGGCCAGTTGAGGACTCCCAAATCCTACCGGGCATCGAGACTGGCACACGGCGGGGCACCGAGAGCTCCCTGCCCGCTCTGACTGCCCTGCTGCACCGCTGGTTGGCGTGCTCTTTCTCTCCGAGGCGTCCGCCAGCGAGACTCTGCGAGACTTTCATGTGAGAATAATTGATGTATAATTAATGTGAATAAATGATATTTCGTTTTTGAAGTTTCTGCTCTAGTCGTGCTCAAGGGAGGCTACAACTATAGCCACATTGTGATGCCTGTCTACTCACGAGTGTCGGTAAATACAGCATTTTCAGCTGTAAACGGCTGCAGACTAAAGGACACCCGAGGCTGGCATTTATTACACGCAATTTAAAGGCTTGTTTGTGAGTTGTAAATTTGTGTGAAGTGTTTTACTTCTGCCAGTGTTAGCCTTAGCTTTAGCCTGCTACTTGCTAACAGGCCACCTTTAACCTCCCCAAACCAGGAAACTGAATATGATTAGGCAGTGATTGATGTTGATATCAAAAGCCCGTGTTCACATGGTTGCTCGGGTTTATTATGTGGCAGCAAATTGACTGCGGTAATCAAGTTTTGTTGTTTGGGCATTAGCAGGAGCGTGTGGTTAGTCTGAATAAAGCAGAGTTTTTGGTGCTGGAAATTAATTTTAAAAGTTGCAGAGGACTGAAACACACACACGCATACGCAGTCGCACACTATTCTTGGAGACAGAGCATGTAATGGGGCACATGGGGACTACAGGGCAAGGGTCAAGTGGTGTGAGTTAACTCCCCTCTTATGTTTCTTGGAAATTTTTGTGACCTCTGACCTGTGAGGAGGAAAAGGTGCCTGGTAGGATATCCCTGTGGGGCATGTCAGTGCAGCAGTGTGTATGGAAACCAAATTGCATCAAAGAGAATGTTGGATTTTAAAATGTTAAAACTTTTATCGGGAATGCTGGCATATTATTGTCAGCAACTGTGCACACTGTGACTTGTATACTGTGGGAGACGGGTTTTTTTTTTTACTATCCAGCAGACATGCTTTGTCTTAGCAGCTGCTTATTATTCATACAGTTGCACATATTTTCACCTGGAAACAAACACAGACATCCCACTATTGGTCGCTGAGATGCTCCACTGGGACATTTGTCAGTTCAGTTGCTTTGCTCAAGGCCACGGCAAGTGCAGATGTTAGGGCACAGATCATGCATTTTTAGTGGCATACGGAGGTCAAAAACAGGTCATTTTTAGTCGTTCTTCTCTATCAAAACACTGTTTTGTAAAGACAACCACCCACATTTCCCAGTAAGTGTTCTTACTAAAGTAGGAGTAATGCATGTAAACAAATCCTGGATAGGGCCCAAATTGCACTGAGTAAATATCACTCTGAGACACTACAGTTGAATTTTAATTGCATTTATTCAATGCATATTGATTTCTTTACATCGACACAAGCTGTCAAGCCACAATAATGTGTCCAGGTACAATAGCAGGCAGGAACTAACTTTCTTATAGCCAAAGCATTATTGATTAAAAAAGAATAGGTAGGAGAAACTAACCTATATACAAATGCGCCCTGTAACAAAGACCTGATATAATGAGACTGTTTTTCAGAACAACTTGTACAGAGTGCTCCCAATCCAGTAATCCATCTGTGATCATAATTGTCCTCATACAGAACGGGACTGTGCGATTAATTAAGTGTAATTACATAGTAGTGCACAATTGTTAGTGTTTACACAATTAATAAACATAGTAATATTTAGCAATTTCCAGGCATCTTATTCCACTTTATGTTGTGGCTGCTATTTAAATATATATGCTGATAGCCAAGGCTGATATTTGCTTTATGCAGGTCACAATAGGCCACATTAAAACAAATATTAAAACACCTCTGGTGGGATGTGTGGCAGTGGAGTTGTAAATAAACACGTTTCACTCTTCACTTTCAGCCCACTGTCAAGGTTTCCATGCCTACATCAATCAGATTTAATTGGTTACTCTTAATTAATTCTGATGGAATTCTGATGGCCCCCTATTCTCAGTGCTGCCCTTATGTAGGCGTAAGGCAGAAGCTCAGGACTGCTTTAGTCCAATTTGTTCACCTTTTATTTTTCAGCCAGGGAAGGTTTGCTGAGCGTGCATGCCACAGCAGCACTCTGCTTCACTTTCACACCTGGAAGCTTCACAGTACCGCCACTGCCTTTTATTTCTGGCCAAGGAGAAGCTCAGGTGAAGGAGTTAGGGTTTAAAGGGAAAAATCCACCTCCAGATATGGTATTGTTTTACCATTTTGATGGAAGCCATTCCAGGAGTGAGGTTAGTTCGTGAAAAGCTGTAATTTTCTTGTTTTGTTAACCTTAGCTTTGCAAAAACATGTTTGTCAAAGTTTCCCAGAAGGAGTCTCAGTGGTTAAAGTGTTGGTCATTTTTGGGCTGCGTGCTGAATGTGTGGTCTTGAAGTGGTTCTGAAACTAGAGACGTTGTCATGTGTCTTGGCTTGTCCTTATGATAAAGTTATAGCTGCTGTCACCACTGTCATGGTCCTGGGCCAGTGGCCCAGTGTTTTGAGTTCTATGGTTTGTGTTCCCTTTTGTATTTCTGTTTATTTTCTGGTCCCTGGTGTTTCCCTGTGTCATGTTCTGCGTGTTCCTGGTCCTGTCCCTTCCTGTTTTATTTTGGTAGTCTTGTGGTCCCTGTGCGTTGTATTTGGTTTTGCTCCCTTCTGTTTGCCTGATTGTGTCACCTGTGTTCCCTCCTGTTTTCTATTCCCTCATCAGTTCCTCATGTGTATTTAAGCCCTTGGTGTTCCTTTGTTCTGGTCCTCGTCTTTTCATCGATGTGATGTCAGCTGTGTGTTTTATTTTTGGAGTTTTCAAGTTCTCAAGTTTTCGTGTTTAGTTTGGTGTAGCTGGCCTTGCCCAGCCTTCAATAAAGTTGTTAATCTTATGTCCGCTCTTGCCTGCGTCCTGCTCTGGGGTCCTCCCTGCCTTGCCTGCACCAGCTGTGACAACCACTTCAGCAAAGTTAAACATATTGCTGCACATCACAGTTGTGGGCTGAGTCTGGTCATATAAAAATATGCATGTCTGCCTTTTACCCACTCTGAGTGTTATTGTGAAAGTGTAGCTGCAAAAAAAAAAAATCTACCCTTTGTATTTTAGAGAATGACAACCTATCTTTATGTAAATTTTGTTATGGCCACTTAAACAGTTGGTCAACTTTGTTAACTACAAAAGAAAACATGGACATATATGAGGCTCATTATATTATTTTGAGTATTTGTTTGCTTTTGCCTGTTGATCATCAGTTTATGTCCAGTTTTTCAAAGCAGTGGTGCTTCCGGTTTCTGTGTTGGTTGCTAAGAAATGTTCCTGTGGGCCACCTTTGCCTGACCTGTTGGTGATTATAAGCCTTTAGGTGTCAAATTTTCTTCAAAGAGCAGTGCTCTGGAACATCTGGTGGTAGCTGCTGCCCAGTTTTTTATAGGTGTACATGGTTAAGGTGTTTTATGTTTTATGGCTACTTCTAAGTTCACTTTCAGGAGGTCTATTTGTTAGATAATATTTTTTTTTTCAATAACAAAGTCAATTGTCTAGTGGGTAGATTGTTTTATATTTGGTGGCAGCCATTACATTTTAACCAAATCAAGCTGGTTGTTGGCTTTCTGAATGAACAGCATGACCCGAGGGAAAAAGCAGTCTAGCGTAGTCACAAAAATGTGTCAGTTATAGACTTTGCACCCTGTCGTGCTTGTTTGTAAGATTTCTATCTGTGTTTGTAGACCAATTTGTGGTGTAAGCCATTGTTACAGTGCTATTAGGGTTGTAACTGTACTGGAATTTAAAACGTTCCCTTTTTGAGCTTCAATCTTGGACTTGAAGCGTAACACTTTTTTTAACACAAATAATAGCGATACTGACTGTTAACATTACAGATGGGCAGGGCATTTGCTGCCCAGCTCCAACATTAACATTATTATTTTATTGTTAGCCATAGCTCCTAGCCACTACCTTAATGAGAGCTTAACAGTTAACCTCAGTGTGCATGCCGGCCAGGTTAACGTTTCAGCATATCCTCCGATTCAAACGACCGCTAGAGGTCGCTTTATTTCATTTTAAAACATTGACATTGGTCATAAAATGTACCTGCTTCAAGGAGGACAGACTCTAACATTCATGATAACTGTTTAATATGTCAGTGTCATTAAAACGGGAGCTTCACTGACCTCACAAAATGTATCATAAAATGCCGTGCAGCATTGTGAAAAGCTACTGATGAAGTTGAGAAAAGCTTAACGTGGGACTCGGCCACTTTGCATCAGGAGGGGTTATTGTACTCGTTCTTGCTTGAAGTTGCTGAATGACTTTCTTTGGTCTCTGGTTGCCACTTCACATCTGGTCGCTTGCTGCGTGGACATCCCTTAAATGGGCAAACTGCACTGAACAAAATCATTCAGAATTAGAGCGCATTATCAAGATATAAAATCTTTAACCTACATAAAGGCAAAGTTAGTGATGTAGTTAATAATGCAACTGCAAAGCTGCCGCTTTCAGTAGCCTAAACTATGTGTTGTGTGGTTATAGAGGATTTCTCTCAGGGGCTCTAAAAGTCCAATGGTTACTTCTCTAAGGGAGAGGTACAACTCCATTTTATGTCTTTGCCTCTTGCTGTATGTGATTCATCAGTAGATTGCCTTTAGATTTTCTTTTGTATAATTACTGGGTTTTCCCACAAGCTATGCTACTGCAAAACGTTCACTTTCTGTCACCAACTGGACTCCACCCACGAAACACGTATTTGCCATTTATGAGCATTAGAAAGGACTATTGTGCTTGTGATAAGTGGCTACGGAATTTCCTGTAAGGGGATACATTTTGTTTATGATGGCTATAAGCCCTCTGCCCTTCTTTGTTCACTTGAGGCTGAAAGGATAAATACTAAACTGTAGTGCTGGGGAAGAAATGCATCAGCATTTCTCATTCAGCATTTGTCAACAAATCACTTGTTAAATCAGATCATGACTGTAATCATTGGAGATACTTGATGTTCAACTTACTGTTGTAAGCCTGGCCTCTGGGTTTAGAAAATCTAGCCTATGATGGGAGACTTTGGCCAAGCACAGACTGGGTGAGAATACAGTAGTATAAAAAGCAGAAAATACGGCTGGGGAATCAATCAAACTTTAATCTGGCCGTCATCGATTATGAAAACAGTATGATCATTTTTTCTTGTTAATAATCCAGTGCGCCGTTAGTTTTTCCACTTCCTAAGAGCCCAGATTCACTCCTGTGGAATTGTCTGTGGAATATTTCACAGTTTTCCAGTTCACATTAACTGGAAAATTATAATTGAAGTTTAATAAAATCAGTTGTTCAAAAGACATTTTATAAAGTTAATTTAATGAAGAATGGGACTTAAATCCTGTGCAAAGCCAAATTGGATGGCATACAGAACGTGCATCCCCCGCTGGCCTTCTAGTAAACAAGGGAGGAGAAAAGTTGCCTTTTTTATAACATTTGACTTTCCTTTTGTCAGTTTTGTTGTTGTTGTTTTTGCCTGTTTTAGTTCTGCTTGTTGCACTTTTAAACTATTTTACATATGATCCATTTTATTATATAAAATGTAGTGGTATGCTCTTGGTTATTAAGGCAAAATACCCCACATTCCAAATAATCATCAAGCTATTGTGAGATGGTAGCATATATGTATATATGTACATATATATATATATATATATATATATATATATATATATATATATATATATATATATATATATATATATATATAGTGGTTCTACGAACTTGCATTTAGTGTTGTAAGGCAGATAATATAAATGAATAAAGAAAACCATCATTTTAAGCCCAAGTGGTGTGATGGTGAAGAAACTTGCAGTATACTTTTTTTTTCAAAAATCTGCACGGTCAAGGCAAAAAAAAAAAAAAAAGTGCCTTGAGATAATCACTTTGCAGACTTTACAACCAGCACTGTTATCATCTCTCTTTGTAAAATGAAGTCATGCTTTGGACCGCTTCTTTCTTTCTGCCATAACTCAGTTTTTGTGGTCGCACTAGACACGTGTATGACATTGTTGATTTGGAATCAATGTGCATTGCCAGCACCTGCAGGCATTTATAAAGGAACTGATAAGCTCAGAGGCATGTAAATCTGATGCTCTGGAAAAATTTGAAACTAGTTATCAAGTGGCACAGGTTAGTTCCCGTGAGGGCAACCCTGAAAATAACCTTTTTGACCTGCAGGATGTCAACAGCAGTTAAGATGAGTTTCACCTGTTTTCTGACAACATGATGGGCTTTCAGAGTTTTTTCCTTTTACTCTTGGTGGAACAACATTTATTTTTTAAGCACCCCCCACTGCAGCAACTAGGGAAGGTCGAAGTTTTAATTGAGCGATCGAGATGATCATGAAAGAGATCAGCTATTTAGACCCCTTTCCTGTTGGCTATTTAGAACCCCTTTCTTTGAAGCCTTTTTTTTTTTAGCTCCTTCAGGGTAGGTATTTCACAGCACAAGTGGAACTTTTGAGTTATTTAGGCCTTAGTCATACAGGCCTAGAGACCAGTTGGTGACAACCTGGCAACCCCTGCTTACAAAGGAAAAATGTGCATTCCCCAACCGGCTGGTGAGTGGTTGCTGGCTGTAGCTAGATGAAATAAGTCGCAAAGAGGGTGCTGCACCAAAAAACAAAACAAAACTCCTTTTGATTCTTTTGGCTGCTAGAAGATTTCTGTGATCGCCTGTAATCTGCATGTAAGACACCAACTTGTCTGCAGACGTTTGACATTTACACTCTGAGCTGTAAAGAAAATAAAAAGTGTGACCCAAACTGGAAAAGGAGAACGTTCACTTTCAAAGTAAAAGTTACAGCTTTTGGGATGTGTTGGTTGCAGCAGCAAGAAAAAACTTTTACTTTGACAGTGAATGTTCTTTTCTGGTTTGTATCATATTATTCATAGTTTGCCCACTGCTTGTTGAGTACTTTGCAAGTGTTTGCAGACAAATTGGTGTCTTCTAATTTCACACTAATGATTGACAGCAACAACTCACCAACTGGTCACAAAATACACATTTTTCCCCTCTGGACCAGAAGTTGCCAGATGATTGCCCAGTTGAACTCTAGGCCTTAAGTATTATACTGATTGATCGAGATATAACTGTACGTTGCTGCAGCTCTGTTGGCCGGCAAAGAAAATCCATGTAAACTTATGCTGTGTAATATCAGCATATCACCATTTAGCTGATAATACAACCAAAAAACACAGAAAAGGACCATCGAGGAAATCCAGGTTTTATTAAGCCTATATGGAAGAGTGTAAAGACAGCGCAATGTTGCTCAATTTTGCTTGCATTTCATCTTAACTTGCTATGTTGGGTATCCACACTCAGTGAAGCAGTGTAGAGAGAAAATGAAGTAACTGACGCAGGATTAAAAGATAGTAAAAGAGCTGCACCGACTCAGCTCCACTATTCTGTCTGTGCCACATGTAGCATAATGGCATTAAACTGGGTGGATTGCGTTACTCAGAACTGGCGTCCGCCTCCACCTCCTTGAGCTGGTTGCTGTTTCTGGCCTTAACAATAACTTTTCTGGCTCAAACGGTTCCTTTCCTGCTCTGTTTTCATAATGAAACACATAACAAATGCACAGCTCCCATCACGATATCATCTATCTCGTTGCTGCCAGCTGGTCTTTATGTCTTGTAAGTATTTTTATCGGTGGTGCAAATGCAGACAGAACAAAGCCTTTTCAAGCTAAGAAGGTCTTGGAGCAGCTCCTCAGTGGGCATTTACTAGAGCTCCGCTAATATAAGATTTTTAAGACTGATAACGATTTGGTGATTTAAAAATTTGATATCCCAAAATATCTGCCAATAATTTTTTTCTTTCAGACACATGAACAATAAACCGATTTCCTTAACATTCGTTGTTATTTATTTATTTGGGCCCCACGGTGCCTCTGACCTACCTAATTAAGCAATATCAACATAGCTGAATATTTATAGTTTAATATAATCAAGGGTGAGATGGTGTGGACATGTGCAGAGGGGGGATAGTGGATATATAATGAACAAAGGATGTTGAATATGGAGCTGCTAGGCAGGATGAAAAGAGGAAGTCCACAATGGAGGTTCATGGATGTAGTGAAGGAGGACATGCAGAGGGTTGCGTGTGACAGAGGAGGATGAGATGGAAGCAGGTGATTTACTGTGGGGAGCAGCCAAAAGAAGAAGTTGTTGGATATAATTTCTTCACTGTGACCTCTGAGTGTCTGCTTCTGCATCGGTGTACACACTCCCACAAATTTATGAGGAGAAGCAGAGTTAGAAAGCTGCTGTGTAGGTTCTAGGCTTGGTCTGCGATCATATTGTTTCCTGTTAGTGGTTTGTTTCGGTTTGTAGCCAAGATAGGAGCTCATCATCATCTACTCACCACAAGCCGCGCTCCAAATACTTGTCAGTGTCAGCTAAGCTTGGCCACCATCCATCACTCAGAGGCCACGATCCTCTATATAATGTATTTGTTCAGTAGAGTCGTGACTCACCTTTGTGCTCTCATCTGTTTACTTCTGCTCCATCATACTTGGCATTAGAGTAGTTCTGTGTTTGCGTTGTGCATCTATAAACAAAAAAGGGGCCCACTCTAAAGTGATGCCTTCAGTCATGAGAAATGCTGATTTTAGAGCTAAAGTCCTTCATTATTTTATTTCACTTTGGTAGCTTGACAGTTCCTCCACTTTTGATCACAGGCTTCTTTGTTGGATGGTGAAGACGAGTGAAATAGATGAGTTATGTAAGAGAGTGTGTTTTGACTGGGATGCAACGACAAGAAAATAACAAAGTAGGCCAAAAACCACCAAAACAATTTATTAACTGTGAATTAGATGTAATAAAACAAGGATTTGAAAAAAAATAAAGAAAAAAAATAAAGGCTTATATAACTGTCGCTGGTGGCCCCAAATTCTCTTTCATTTGGAAGATAGAGTTTTGAATTAAAGTTGTTTACCAAATACTTAATTCATTAATCATCATACACTTTACTCACCCCATTTCCTTATTTTAGGTCTCTTTCGTTCCTGCTTAACTCTGCCTTGCATGGTTTTTTTGCACATTTTCCAGTTCTGTGCTCTCTTGTCTCATAATTCATTTATATAGTTTTCTCTACTCCTGTTATGCTGCCTCATCTTATCCTTTCTTTTCCGTCACGTCTCTCTTTTTTTTTCATGCACCCATTCCCAATTCTCCTGACCTTCCCATCAATTATCCGTATGTCCCCATCATCCCTTCATCTGCCTTTCTTCGAGATAATTCCTCCCCTCTATCAATCACCCACTCCTCTCTTTATAACCTTCCAGCCTACCCATACTCTGACTTGTTTCTACTTCCTGCAGACCCTGTGGTGCTGGGCAGAGCGTTATGGCTCAGACGCTGCAGATGGCGATCCCTAAGCTTTGGCAACAATGTCCTGGAGTGTCTGAACGAGCAGCGGCTACAGGGCCTCTACTGTGATGTCTCCGTGGTTGTCAAGGGACATGCCTTCAAGGTCAGGATGAATTTTTTCTGGACTTCATTCAAACTAAATAAAGCTAATAAAGTTTTTTACGAATATTATTACTATTAAAAGCATCAGTTAAAATTAATTTGTGTTTTAATGTCTCCGCTCCGCTTATTGCCACGCCCGAAGGCTTTCTTGTTGTCTGTGCATCCATCCATCCCGCTCTTGTCGGCGCTTTAATCTCTTTACTTTGAATTTCTTCAGATTTGCCAGAAATGTGCACTCTCTAAAGTATGAAAGTACCTTAGTGTCACTCTAACATTTCAAAAAAGGTTTTTGCTTCTATCTCAAGAATTCTTTTAATGATTATGACATTATTTAACACAAATGTCTAATAGGATAAAATGAAGGAGGTATCACCCAAATGCAAAAACGTCATAACTGAAAACGAGGAGGAGAGATTGTGGCCATATTTCATCAGTGCACAGCTAGTGAACTGGTGACACTGATCTTTGGTGTCAACCTATCAAATTCCTACACTGTTGTTTTTAGGTGATGTAGTTGTCTGCTATTTGGATGCTGACTCACAAAGCTAGAATGGTATCAGCATCAGTGAGGTGATCTGTATCTGTTCTTTGCAGTTAATTCTTTGTTGTTCTGTGTTTACTGCATTAACAGAAAAGTTTAATATGTATTTGATACTTGCTTCTCCAGTAAGTGTTTTTTTTTAATCTTTGCAGTAACTTTTGATTTAACCAGAGAGTACGGTCAAGGACTGAAAAGCTTTGACAGAGACGATGCTTTCACCAGCCCTTCTCTCACACTCATTCTCACTCGTTATGTTCAGTTTAACTCTTATTGGGGAGCTTTTATTGCACTCAACTAATATAATTTAACTTAATCTGTCTCTTACAGCTCCAGTCCACATGCTAATTACTATAAGGAAATACCAGTTCAATAAATTTCTATTTTTGGGGTGTATTTATTCGCTACATTTTATTTGACAAAGTTAGGAAAGCAACATTTAAGTGGAGCCTGATTGCCTCTTGCCTTAGACATAAAGAATGACTCCTAGTCTCTTCCTCGGAGCAAATACAGATAATTAATTTGGCACTGGTATCTGATAGCTACTTGGTAAATGGAAGCTATCCCAAGCCAAAGGTATCGTATTTGAACTAGAAAGATTTAGGTTGGTGCAACCCTAATCTTCTATATTTGAATCCAGATGCGTTTGGATGTAAAATGCAGCTTGATTGAGGGACACGATGGCATGCTGGTAATTTTAGGTCCCAATATTTCCTTGTTGCCAGAATGTGCAGATGAATTGCCTGGAGTACTGTTGGTGCATGTACCTTCAGGATTTTAGTTAGAATCTCTTGGTTAGACAAAAACGTATCCCTCGGGTCAAAAACTCTGAAACATTTTTTGAGCTCTCTCTCTCTCTCTCTCTCTCTCTCTCTCTCTCTCTCTCTCTCTCTCTCTCTCTCTCTCTCTCTCTCTCTCTCTCTCTCTCTTTCTCTCTCTCCCTCTCTCTCTCATTAGTCAGAAAATATTTGGTTTTGGACTGTTTAGTACAATCTGACATTGTAAGCTCAAGATAGAAATTTTGGCAGTGTTTTAGAAGTTACTGTTGAGCAATGGGCAAAGTCTCCTTTATAACTGCATGCAATTTTCATACTTTCCAAAGAGAGGGGAAAAAATCCCACCAGAGGATTTATCAGTCTTATTCTTCCTGTTTGTTTATGTTTACTGCCTTCTTATACTTGACACCAAACATGAGCAAGTGCAAATCTCCTGGTATGGATCTCGATGTATACTGTTTACTGCATCAGAATCGATGTATTTTTAAACCCTTACGACTTCACTTCCCCTGCTGTTTACCCCTCAGGCCCACCGTGCAGTGCTGGCAGCCAGCAGCTCCTACTTCCGGGACCTGTTCAACGCTGGGGGGAAGAGCTCGGTGGTGGAGCTACCCCCGGCCGTGCAGCCCCAGAGCTTCCAGCAGATCCTGGCCTTCTGCTACACGGGGCGCCTCAGCATGAATGTTGGAGACCAGTTTCTGCTCATGTACACCGCCGGCTTCCTCCAGATCCAACAGATCATGGAGAAAGGCACAGAGTTTTTCCTCAAGGTAACCTGATAATGAAGCAATCACAAATAGTCATTTAAAAATTTCTTAAACTTGGATGCATATGTAGAAGATGCATGCATCCATAGGATTACTTCTGTGAATATGAGAATTATTTAAATGTAATCAAAATGAAGCACACATAAAAATAGAGGTTTCTTCGTGCTGCCACTGCGTTACCTGTTGTGCGTGACATTATGCATGACATTATGTTGTGATGGGGGCGTCTCTGTTTGTAGACACGTTCTTGTGAATCGAGAATAATTGAAACGTCGTACTGACACTACAGGTTCCTGCTATAGTAGCAGATGATCTGATTAGATCTGGAGTGCCTGGCTGCATAAATTAGCATATTAATGAGGGCAACTGATTTCCTTGAAAGTTCCACTTAACACCTCCAGACACAGAGCTGACAAAATGCCAGCTATGTGTTAAAAACAGACATATCTAAAAAAAAAAAAAAAGAAAAAAAAAGACAAATACACTATTTGACACAATCACATCACATTGTTTACTGCTCTTGAAATGTTAATTATCTGTTTACTCCATCAGCTACTTTGGCAGGAATACTGAGACCTAATTTTGATAGTGTTGTTAATACGATGACAAACAGTTCTAAAAATGAAAAATCTTTAAGTTCCCACTAGTGAAGAAGAAACAGCCTTTATTGTCCCACAGAGGGGAAATTTAGGATAGTGTTGTAGAGTAAAATAACCGTGATGTTCATGCTTGATCAGTAGAGAAGTCACAACAGTAAACACATAATATGTGAAACAAAAGTGAAAATTTCATACATAAAGCAGAATTCATTTCAGCATTATAATATGGAGAATATCAATTTTGACTTCCAAGAATTTTCATTTAATTTTGAAAGTATCAGGCTGATAGTAGCTGAATGCTTATGACCACGATATTGTCAATATATTACCCTTTTAATGCACATATTGTTCAGATATTACTATTTTATTGCTAAAATATTACTATAGTATTCCTAAATTTGCTTTACAGTAAATGTGTTTTCCTGTTTTTCATTGTTTCTGGCTTCTTTGTGCCATCATACATAACCTTCAGGTGCAAATTACTTTGGTCATTTTCATAGATTTTATATTAAAGCTTAGCTAATTAGTGCCATGAAACATACAAACAAAACTCACCAAAACTGAAGCACAAGCTTCTCGGACAGCCTGTTCCTTACAGTACTATTTTTTATTTACTTCTAATAAAATGCTTCAGGAGGCATCAACAGCATAAAGTTTTAGAGCCAGCCTCATATGGCCACTAGAGGAACTGCTATGGAGGATGTGTTATGCCTCTATTCCACTAGTACCTATTCAGCCCGACTCAACATCACTCGGCACAATCTTGTTTTGTTTCCATTACAGTTGAGTACCACCTCATTGTGGGTGGAGTTGATATAGCAACACGGGCAGTATTCTCTTGATGTAATTTGTGTGCGACTCAAACACAACACAACAGTGGATGAGATAGAGGAAATGGTATACCTCCTGCTCGGTCTATAACTTTATCATTTCTCGTCGCTCCATCTAGCTCCCTCTGGATTTTCTCATCTGCCACCAAGCATAGAAATGTCTGCATCTCCTCATTTGACCACGAATTTGGTTTGCGTGCCTCCATTTTTGGGTTTTAAAAATTGCGTGGTTGATTCTGGTGAAAGAGTCGCTCTCATGATTCAGCTGGTGATGACACTCCCTGGCCAATCAGTGGCATGCTGTTCTTTGATGTCACTTTTTTGGATCACCTCGAATCACTTGGAACCCTGGCTGGTGGGTACTAAAAAAGTAGCTGGTACCAGGACCTAATGGAAAAGCCTACAAACCATGCAAAGTTGAGTCGAGCCACACTGAGTAGGTACTAATGGAAACGCGGCATTAGTATTAACTCTTTCTATCTATACTCAGTACTACAGATGGATTTTAGTAGATATCAGACATACAGTTTGTTGAGGTTTACCCTATTTTGAAAGGGAATTTAAGAATTTTAGTAGTCTAAACATGAACTAATGGCATAACATGTTTTGTAGACATTCATCAAACTTTCACATCACCACATTTGCAGGTCTCCTCTCCAAGCTGTGACTCCCAGGGTCTCCACACTGAGGAGACCCCACCCTCCGAGCCTCAGAGTCCCGTCACTCAAACAGTGGGAGCAGGCGGGGTCGGCATTGGTGCTGTCACTGTAGGGAGGCCCGCCTCTTGTCTTACGCCCCTTCCCCTCGTGTCCAAGGTGAAGACTGAACAGACAGCCACAACACCTCAGCCAGTACCACAGCCACAGCAGGTTGGTTTGGTCTGATGGTTGTAAAACATGCAGGTGTTGCTTTGGTGAAATAATAAGTAGCCCTTACCTTTGTGTAAATGAAGTGAAGAAGTCGGGGAAAAAATAAAACGTCAGTCTGTGGCAGCATCATTTGAAACGGGGCTCTCGAGTAGGTGTTTCTATGACTTTTAGATTTAAGGGACATTGCTAGGTACACAAGCCTACATATATTTCTTTCTTTATTTTTTGAAAAATCTTAACCTGAAGTGTATTTTTGAGATGAAGTAAGAGTTCAAAAACTTTTTGCGGAAGAACATGAAGTTTTTTTTAAAGGGCAGACTCCAACATTTGAACTAGTGTTATGCAGTCAGTCACTTTATAAAGGCTTCAGCTGGAGTCAGATGGCCCTAATAATGAAGTAGAAGGGATATAAACAAATGTATGTATTGTCACATTGCAATGGCTTTTGTTGTTAATTTACTTTAGATGTTGTATATATTTTTATAATATGCAACATCTTATAGTTAAAAATTGTAAAAAAAAAAAAAAAAAAAAATTTCAGCTGTACACAAATGTTATTAAATTATGGCTAAGGTTTGGACTGTCCACAAACTGTTTTTACCAGCACATGTATTCATTACATCTTTTTTTTGCAGTAAATTTTTCATTATCACTGTCACTGTAAAGTCAGTTTTAGGGTGAAAATATCCCACTTGCACACTAATTACACGACTGTAAATGAATAAACTCAGCACAAATAGTAAGGAAATTTGTGTTTGGTTGATTATTTTTTTGTCGTATCAGTGCTTCTTGGCAATAAATCTAATACTGTTGGAAAGCCTGTTTATTTCTTTTTAAATGGAGCCACATTTTTAAGGAAAATGCATTTGTGGGTTGAGCAGCAGAGTTGAGTATGTGGGTTGATGATTTATTGCCAAGAAGCAACCAAACACAAATTTCTTTGCTTTATGTGGTAAATGTATATATATTTTAAAACTATGTATATACATGTAACAGAGAAACTGGATACGCTCATTTCTTGTCATTGAAAGTGGAGGAAAACATCTGCTGTCGGCTCCAAAAATAGTTTTCATGTGATGGCATGTGCTGTTAATCTGCATATCACTTTAGGGACAGGATGGCTATGCTGTGAGAGCAGTGTGATCATCATCACATACTTTTGTCAGATGTAACGTATATATACTGGCAAGAGATTTGGAGATTTTAGAGGATTGATATTGTATTTATAGATTCTCATACACAAACCATATAGTTTTCTTTTTAAATGATGCAAATCAGGTAAAGACTTTCAGAGATCTTACAGCTTGAATATGGAAAAAGAAAAATTCCAAATTGAGTATGATATTCCCCAGGTATGATGCCATGTACTAAATCCAGATTAACTTCTTTTTTTTCTTTTTTTTATACAAAGAACAAGTCTGTGTTAATATTATATCCATAACATGTAATGGTGTTCTCTCTCATTTTCCTAATGTAATGTGCTGTCAGAGATCAGGTATCCCAGTATTTTAGGCACTTCAATCACCCATCATTCATTAAAATATTTACACAAAAACAAACTGAAGGACCTAACTCAAGATATTTTCTAGGTAATTGAATTCTAAAATGGGCCTCAAAAAAGATGCTGGAAGAACACCATCACCTTCATCAATTTAAATACTTCTTTGAGAAACTAATGACCATCGGGACCTGGAATTTTGCATAATTCCTATTAAGAAGTACATATTTCCCTCTCAAATCTGAGATGGTCAGGACGGAAGCATTTGATGAACTGACATGGAATGACTGAATGGTTTTATCTGAAGCACATCTCGTTTTATTACAGTTCATCTTCAGTGTTTCAAATAATGAGCACATGTGCTCTGTTTCAGTTGAGGTTGGCACTGCTAGTCTAATATATGTAATAAATATGTGCTTCCAGAACCCCCAGTGATATTTGATACTCCTTGAGATGGGAAATGTACCATTTGTACTCCAAGCCATGAAACCATGAAATGACATTTGTTTATTGCTGTGTTTTATTGAGTGTTCCAGTCAGGCGGTGGTTTTTAACTAGTGTGTTTCTCTCTCTCTTGCTCAGCCGGAGGGCTCTCCCTACTCTGTGGTCTGCACCCCTGTGGCCAAGCGGCTATGGGAGGGGGGTAACCGTGATGGAGGAGGGGGGTCTGGAGGGGGTGGGGGAGGTGGGATGAGGAAGGCTGCACGCTACTCTTCGTCCTCCTCTTCCTCGTCCTCTTCGAATACAGTAACCCAGGATGCCATTGGCCGCGGACCCGCTGCTAACGCTTCTATGGTGGGCAGTGGAGGCACCACTTTAGTGGGAGGTGCTGGACTCAACAGTAACCACAACAATAACAACAACAACGGCGGGACCCCTGAGGGCACGAGCCCGGGCACCCTGAGCATGTACACCAGCGACTCGCCCATCAGTTACCACGACGATGAGGAGGAGGATGATATAGCAGATGAGACTGAAGAGCAATACAGACAGATCTGCAACATGTACACCATGTACAGCATGCTGAACGCTGGAGCAGCAGGTAAGTGCTGATGGCAGGATGAATGCATCAGTGCGTGAGTTCATTCCAGGGTTACTGTGCAGTTCTGTCTCAGTTTTCCCCTCTGATCTCTGCAACTCTTGCTGTAGTGCATTCACGAGTACGGATGTTAGAAAGTTTGTTTATCCATTCCTTTCAAGAGTGGGGGGATGTTAGCGAGAGTGAAATGTTCAAAACACTGAAACCACTGAAAGTTGTGGTCCTGCTTTGAGTTTATGAATTGTTTATAGTGTATTTAATCACAAGTTTGAGGACGATCACATGGTGCTTTGGAATGATGGTGCGTAAAGTTGGTTGAACAGTATTTGTTACATGCCAGGAACTGAAAACTGGGGCACGGTGAGGTTTTCTATTTATTGAATGTTTTAGGATCAGACTTGACAATGAAAACTTAGAAGGAGCAGCAACAACAGCAGCAAATATGAAAATTAGTTACAAAGATCCAAATAATACATCATTTTTATATCATCATAAAGACTCATTATAGCTGTATGAATTCAGATTATTAGTAGGACAAATTAACAAAATGTTGAAAGTATATCTAAATTAAAAAGCATGGATGGGATGTTTTACGATGAGAAAATAAAGATGATGCAAAAGCACTAATAGATCTCAGAAAAAGATGAATACCGAGAGATTTATAGTAGTGTGACCTGCATCCAACTTATTAGAAAATCCAGAGGACAGAAAAAAAAATCACATAATGTCTAAGTGGACATAAAGATCTACATTACTTTGCCAAAAGTATTCGCTTGTTTGCCTTCATACGCATAAGAACTTGAGTAACATCCCATTCTTATTCCATAGAAAATATGATGGCCCATCCTTTGCAGCTATAACAGCTTCAACTCTTTTGGGAAGGCTTTCCACAAGGTTTAGGAGTGTTTATGGGAATTTTTGACCATTCTTTCAGAAGCACATTTGTGAGTTCAGACACTGATGTTGGATGAGAAGGCCTGGCTCACAGTCGCCACTCTAATTCATCCCAGAAGTTTTCTATTGAGTTGAGGTCAGGACTCTGGCCCTTTTTCCACTGACTGGATGCGTGTGCCGGTGCCAGCGTTCAAACCGTTCAGTGGTTTTTCCACCGCAAACGCACTCGGTGCTCGGCCGAAAAACGGGTTCAACTCCAGCACCGCAAGCTATCTGGTCTGGAACGGCAGTGAATTAAGTTGGGCCCTAAGGCTGAACTTGCTGCTTAGTATCAGTTCATATCACAGATAAAAGGATTCACTTATCATCTTGCTCGTAATTGCTGTCTGTGATTACCTTGTGCCGCACACAGATGTTGCAGTAGTTTTGTTTGGACTGTAAAATATGTTCACAGCACAAGAAGGGGAGAGTGTCCTGCGGTGTTTGTGCCCTTCGGCTTCTGTTTCCAGACGAGGACCCGCCCATGCTCATACATAAAGGATCAGCTCGCACAGCACGGTGGAAATGCAGGCCTGTATTTAACTGGTTTGCTGGTTCATTGAAACCAACACCAGCACTGGCACGAGCATCGGCACCTCGGCAGTGGAAACGTAGTATGTGTGCAGGCCAGTCAAGTTCTTCCACACCAAACTCGCTCATCCATGTCTTTATGGACCTTGCCTTGTGCACTGGTGTGCAGTCATTTTGAGACGGGAAGGGGCCATCCCCAAACTTTTCCCACAAAGTTATGAGCATGAAATTGTCCAAAATGTCTTGGTATGCTGAAGCATTAAGAGTTCTTTCACTGGAACTAAGGGGTCGAGCCCAACTCCTGAAAAACACCCCCACACTCATCCGTCGGATTGCCAGATGGAGAACCGTGATTTGCCACTCCAGAGAGCATGTCTCCAATGGTCTAGAGTCCAGTGGCGGTGTGCTTTACACCACTGCAGCCAATTGCGCTTGGTGATGTAAGGCTTGGATGCATCTGCTCGGCCATAGAAACCCATTCCATGAAGCTCTACACGCTGTTCTTGAGCTAATCTGAAGGCCACGTGAAGTTTGGAGGTCTATAGTGATTGACTCTGCAGAAAGTTGGTGACCACTGCGCACTATGCCCTTCAGCATCCACTGACCACACTCTGTCATTTTGCATGGCCTACCACTTTGTAGCTGAGTTTCTGTCATTCCAATTGCTTTCACGTTGTTATAATACCACTAACAGCTGACTGTGGAATATTTAGTAGTGAGGAAATTTCACAACTGGACTTGTTACACAGGTGGCATCCTATCACAGTACCACGCTGGAATTCACTGAGCTCCTGAGAGTAACCGATTCTTTCACAAATGTTTGTAGAAGCAGTCTGCATGCCTAAGTGCTTGGTTTATACACCTGTGGCCGTGGAATTGACTGGAACACCTGAATTCAATGATTTGGATGGGTGACTGAATACTTTTGGCAATACAGTGTATTTAAGAGTAAAAACAGTTTCAAATAGGTAGGACCATTAAAAGAAACACATTTAGAATCCACAAAGATCCTGCATACCGAAGGTTTTGATTATGGTTGATGTGTATAACGTGTGACTCATTTATTTCTCGCGTCCATGTTTTAAACATTTGAGAAGCTGAACACTTTTCTGAATGCTTTAGGAGGGTTTGTATCAGTTCTGAAAAGCTGTTGCTACTATATTATACATTTAAATGATTCCCAGCCCCAAATGCAAAAGAAAAAAAGTGACACTTGATCTTTCGCTTTCCTCAGTTGTTGGGGAGCGGGTCGAGGCTCTGCCAGACTTGGCCCCAGACTCAGGGGGCGGGCGGGGGGGTAGAGGGGGGCGGTCCCGGCAGGACCTGGCATCGCTGCCTGCCGAGCTCATCAGCCAGATTGGTAACCGCTGCCACCCGAAGCTGTACGAGGAAGGAGACCCGGCTGAGAAGCTGGAATTGGTGAGCGGCACCTCTGTGTTCATCTCCCGCGCCCAGCTCATGAACTGCCACGTCAGCGCTGGCACTCGCCACAAAGTGCTGCTCAGACGCCTGCTGGCTGCATTCTTCGACAGGTCAGTGTCTGACTGGTCTTGGAAGGTTATTTTAGTAAAACCTATCAACCATGTTACATTGAAAGTTCTTATGGTTAATCACAAGGCCAGCATGAGGAGTTGGTGTTGATGGGCACTGACAATGGATTAATTTTTTTCTTGTTAACATAAATAAGTGTGAAAACATGAATTTCAAATGACTAAATTAAACTAACTAAAGTCACATTTCACACTGCTGAAACAATCTCTCTTAAAGATATATGTGCATTGTCCATAAAATTATTGTATGTATTGATGTGGGGATTTTTTTGTTTTGTTTTGCTTTTAACTTGCTCAGGAGCACTCTGGCTAACAGCTGTGGAACAGGCATCCGCTCCTCAACTAACGACCCCAGTCGTAAACCTCTGGACAACAGAGTGCTGCATGCTGTCAAATGTGAGTCATGCAGAAGACATGCAGTGTTTGCATAGTGAGAATTACATGCATAAACTGTATATGAAAGATGGATGTAGCCTTTGGGTCCAAAAAGTGAAGCCAACATGGAATTGCCTTGATCCTGCATTCTGTCCAATAGCCAGGGTACAACCCATTCTAGTGACTGAAATAACAAAATTCAGGCTTCTGCATGATAGACTGTATATAAAAGATGGATGTAGCCCATTGTCACCCATTGGGCTTTGAAACCCCATTTTGAATCATCAATTTGATCATCTCTATCTTTTTATTAAAGCCAGAACTGACCATATTTGAACAATAGGGTGATGTGCTCAGATATATTGTAGGGTCTTTATCTTACTATATAAAGAGCCTAGTTGTTGTAATTTGGTGCTATATAAGTAAAATCAAATTAAATTAAGCTAATGCCAGCATGAAGTATCAGCACTGACTGCGCAGGTACAAAGCCCAGACATATACCTGCTGACTAGTGGTAAATAACCTACAAATAAAGCACTAGAATTTCACTCACTGGTCTGTTAGTGCAATTAACTGCACAGCAAGCCTTGGTAATTGTCAGATAATTACAGTAAAATTATTTCAAAAGGCTCCAACACCATACACACAGTCCAGGGTTCCAGTTAAGTGACTCAGATTAGTGGAGGTGAGGCCTGGCAGAGAGGTGGGAGCTATAGTGGCCTTTACCAGCATTGACCTGTCACTTAAAACAACCACTCTTAAAGCTTAATAAACCTTAATAAATTTGTGGGTAGTTTCAAAGATGTAAATTAGCCATAGAGGACAAAACTGGGAGTGGGAGTCTTTAAGACTTGCTTTCAGAGCCACCTTCAAGTGGCCACTCAAGTAATTGCAGTTTTCAGCAATTCCACATTGACTACACTTTTCAGACACTGCTGCTTGTTCAAAATTAAAATGTAGAAACCAGTGGGTGATGTCATGCTGATGATGGTCATCTTTTATATACAGTCTATGATTACATGTGATTTTGGAGCTGCCAGCTTGCAATTTAGACTCTAAGACCACCAGGGTCATCATCATCCTTTCTTCTTCTTTTTCCTTTGTATTCATGTGTATATGTTTTTTTTTTGTTTTGTTTTGTTTTTTTGGAATTTCCTCTTATTCCCCCTTTTTATCCTCTTTCCTTGCTCCAGTCTACTGCCAGAACTTTGCACCGAGCTTCAAGGAGAGTGAAATGAACGCCATCGCGGCTGACATGTGCACCAACGCTCGCCGCGTCGTCCGCAAGAGCTGGATCCCCAAACTTAAACTGCTGATGGCCGACAGCGATGCCTACTCTGCTTTCCTGGCTGACAGCGTGAAGATGGAGGCTGACGCGCTGGGGACAGACCAAGGTTTTGACCCCGCCTCACTGGAAGCCGTGGCTGCAGCAGCAGCGGCAGCCACCAACAACAGCGAAGCAGGAAGCGGAGCCACGCCAGCAGATGGCCTGCAGGGGACAGGAGGAGATAGCAGCACTTTGTTTTGAGTGAGTGAACGGACAGATAGATAGAATGGACAGATTGATGGAAGGAGGAGTGGAATATGTCTGGGGTGGGCCACGGTGGTCTTGATGAAAGTAATCACTCCTCCCCTAGCCGCTATGTGTTCGGGGTTCTGTTTCTTACACCTCTGTTGGTCAGTTTGTTCTGCTTGCCTTCCTTTGTTTCTCCATGTTTCTGTCTCTTCTCCACAGCCCAGAATGAATCACTGCAGTTTGTTCCTGAATGCTCTTCTTGTGGAGAGAGATGGAAAGACATGGAAAAAGGTAGCAGAGGGAGGTTTCCCCCCAGTACCTTATCCTTCTGCAACCTTTAGAGACCTGATTGTTTCAGCCTTTATTTTTTATGTTTTTAAGAGCGAGTACTGTCACTAAAGCCCTTTTGTTATCATAATCAATCACAGACATTCCCTGGGGGAGGGGGGCAGGGAGGGGTGAATCCTGTTTGGAGAAGGTGACAGTTCCTTCTCCAAACTTCGGTAACACTGTTGTTTTGATATTGAATGTATGCGTGGTGAAGCATTCGAAATGCAGCTGAGTGAGCTTGTGCCGAGCCCTTTTTGGTTTAGTTTTTTTTTGTTTTGCTTTATTTCATCTGCCAGATGAAAGCTTCTCTGAGAGCACAGGCTTGGTGAGGTCAGGAGTTGAAATGAATATTAATATGTATATTGGCATGGTTTATGATCTCCTCGACCTCAGCCTGCTCTTTAACCCTGGGCATGCTGGGAGGCTTACCTACTGGTCTTCATAGAAATGCTCTGACTTGGACAGCAGCATTTTGATTGGCTGGTGAGTGATTTGTTAGCTGGTTTAGTGGCTAATCAGAAACCTTCACCCCCCCCCCCAACCTTCCCCATTTTTAACCGTTAAACTCTAAAAAAAAAAAATTTTTCTTTTTTTTACTACTTACTTTTTCTGTGTTAATTTTCTTCCTTTGTGTGTGGCATTTGCCAAGACTCCTGAAAGAGGAAACATGTTACAGATGATTGTCAAAGAGTTTTCGTGTGATAAATGCACTGTTATTTCCTGCGGTATGAGTACAATCGAACTAAGTTTTTCTATGTATCAGTATGAGAAAAGGGGGGGTGGCTTTATTTAAAAAAAGGCAAAAAAGAGAAAAATAATACAAGCTCAAATCCAATTTCTAAGTTTGTTTAGCTCCCATTTTTAAAAAAAATCAGAATGAAAGTCGAGAATTGTCTTAAAGCGAGTTTCTGCCTGTGAGCTTAGTGACATATTGAGTGTGTGTGTGTGTGTGTGTGTGTGTGTGTGTGGTGGTCTTTTCATGTCAGCTCATGTTTAAATTGATTTCCCTGAGAATATTAACAGAATCAGCTTCCTCAGGCTCTGCCTCCTGGATGTGTGCTTGCCTGGCATGGATAAAGGTGCTAATTCAGGCAGCGGTACATGGCAAGGAATATGGCTCTGTGCGTATGTGTAGGTGTGTGCTTGAATGGCGGCACAGTTTGCATCGGTGCTGCAGCAGAGTGTGTGTGAGAGAGAGCGAGTCAGGCCAGACTGAGTGTTTCACACACGCTCGGGTGATCCATTCACCCATCACTGCAGTGAGCACACATACATGAGCTAATACACATTTGGGGGCTGTCAGCTGCATCAGGTACAATACACTAGAGCGATGTGGGAATTAAAGGGGAATCGAAGCATGCCTTACATCATGTGTAAGCAATCAGCTATGATACATGTTGTGTTTAAGGAGGATGCAGCAGATGTGATAGAAAAGTGTCGCTGCACTGGCTCAAAGTTCTGCGTGTTTAAAAGTTAAATTCCTGCTTTTATAAGTGCTTTATAAAGTGGCAAAAAGAAAGCTGCTAAATGATATAAATCAGAGAAAAATGTTGGCATAGAAACAACCCTGAAAGTCGTCACAGTCATGTTTACTTTTTGCACTTGCGTGTGTGAATGGTAGCTTTCAAGAAAGAAAAAAAAGAACAAAAGTGCAGAAGTAGATTTTTTCTTTTTAGAAAAGAAAAACTGGCCTTCATCTTTGGCAGTACAGCTGAATGCAGTCATCAAGAAAACCCTGGAGAGGACTTTCTGCTCTTGTTCGGGTTGAGGTTAAATGCAGGTCCAGATGAACTTGTGATTTAGTCCCACTGGTAGTCTGATCATCAATGCCATTGTGATGTTTCAGATGGATGTTCAATCTGTTTTTACACCAGCTTTTAATTTCAGTCTTTTAATCTTGTTCAATTCAAAAGAGTGGCAATTGGTAACCAATAACTAGAGCTTGACTGATATATTGGTTGGCCAATTTTGGCCTGACGGCTGTATATGTAATTCCATATATGTTGTTACTCTTTAT